>BGPR01004508.1:0-22802 GCA_013235015.1 Araneus ventricosus | reverse complement strand
GGATCCATATTTTTTCATATGCCCGGCTCCGTTTTTTTTCCAATAAATATTGTCACTTACTTTCTCCAAGAAATGTAAATATTCTTTCAAATCTAGTCTTTTTATTACTAATTTTCATATGCTCGCCTCCGATTTTTTTTTTACATATATTGTCGCTAACGTAAACGTTACGTTCCCCCCAAAACGTATTCTCTTTTCTTTGTTCTTCTGTTTCTTCGGCTCTTCTCTGCTGGCTACGTTGTCCCATTACTGCCAATCGTCTAATTTGTTCTTCTGTTTCCTCGGCTCTTCTCACCTGCCCACGTTGTGCCATGTCTGACAATAGGCTATTGCTTTGTTCTTCTGTTTCTTCCGCTCTTCTGTCCTGGCCACGTTGTGCCATAGTTGACAATCGGCAGCTTCTTTCTTCTTCAGTTTCAACAACTCTCCTTTCACGTTTTCTAATTGCCTCCCGTCTACTGGCAACATCCCCTGTAATTCCTCTTTTTCTTTTAGGCATCGGAAAAAGCGAGAATTGAACAAAGCAAAAATAGTAACTTCCAAATATCAGCTTAAAATAGAAGCTTCTACAAATATTTAAACTTGATCAAATCAATGAATAATGATTAAAATCACTAACATAACTAATCTACATCTTTCGGCACATAACTGTACAGAAACAAAACACCCCTTTTAACTTCGTTAAAATGATTTTGTTGGACGTTATATCACGGGATAAAAAAAAGAATTTATACACTTTCAACAATACATTTTTTTATTTCTGTCAGCGTCACTTTTTTATTGTTGTTGTAACAATGTTCTTTAAAGTAAACGACTTCAACAATAAAATAAATTTTGGAATTGCGCTGTAACAATGAAAAGTATTGTTATAAAGTATCCGAAACAATGAAAAGCATTGTTGTCAATTAGTTTTTAATTAATATCTTTTTCACTAATTAAAATTTCGGAATATAAATGGTCGAAACGGCTTCCCTGGATTATTCCCCATCTTTTGATACTTTCCGCGCCCTTCTCCGTTCGGCGGTTCGTGAGAAGATAGAAGGACATACATACATACGTTTGTTTACCTTCGAATTTTAATAGAGTAGACTAGCTGCATGACCCGGCGTTGCACGGGCAATCTTGAATAATGGGATATTCCCGGGCGGAGAGAAGTGAGATCACGTGAGGCCTTGGGATCCATATTTTTTCATATGCCCGGCTCCGTTTTTTTCCAACAAATATGTCACTTACTTTCCCCAACAAATGCAAATATTCTTTCAAATCCAGTCTTTTTATTACTAATTTTCATATGCCAGCCTCCAGTTCATTCTTTATTGTCGCTATATTTTTATTTTCGCTGTCGGTTATGTTTTTATTGTCGCTAACGTAAACGTTACGTTCCTCCAAACATTTCCTTTGAATCCTATATTGTTTAATTAAAATTTTTAAATCCAACATTTTAATTACCTTATAGTTAATAACCCAGCGTTTCTCGGAATCCACATTTTTTCATATGCTCGTCTCTGTTTTTTCCCTACAAATATTATCACTAAGCTTCCCCAAAAAACGTAAATCTGTTTTGAATCCTCTCTTGTTGGATTAAAACTTTCAGTTCTAGCCTTTTTACTACCTTAAAGCAGTTTGGTTTGAATGAAAACGGGAGAATTATAATGCTTATAAATTAAAACAGATGAGCATGATATTTGTTTTGGAAAAGAAAAAATAAAACGAAATAAAAACAGAAACGATAAACAATTTAAAAGTACACCAAACTGATAAATTAAACACCAGAAACATATATTTTCGTCTTGCCCGTAATTGCATAATAATGAAAAAACTGGATAAAAATGAATTAATATTTTCCCCCAACAAACGTAAATGTTGCGAAACACCGTACGTCAAAAAAGAAAGAAAAATGCAGGAAAACGATTTTTGTCCATTGTTAATAAATCCAAACACAGAAGCTCGCTCAAAAAAATACCAACTTCCGTTAAAGAAATAAAAAAAAATGCAACACCTAATGTGAAAACTAATAATAGGGGAAAAAAGAAACCGCCGTGAATGAATTCACCATGCTGCCAATAGATGGTAGCACGTCAATTTAATCATTTTGACGTTTTTAATTAATATCTTTTTAACTTTCCTTGGATTATTTTCCATCTTTTGGTTCTTACGGCTAGTTTCAGGATTCAGTGGTTCGTGAGAAGGACATACATACATACATACGTCTGTTGATGTTCGAATTTTAATAGGATAAATGTTTCTATAATAATCTCTTATAATGCGTCATTCCTTGAGGTCACGTGACACGTCTTGTCTTACCAATTCCTTTGTTTTTCTAAATTTCTTTGGCTCTTCTCTCCTGGCTACGTTGTGCCGTGTCTGACAATCGGCTATTTCTTTGTTCTTCTGTTTTCTTCGGTTTTTCTCTCCAGCCCCGTTGTGCCATGTGTGACAATCCTCTATTTCGTTGTTCTTTGGTTTCTTCCGCTCTTCTCTTCTGGCGACGTTGTGCCATTACTGTCAATAGGCTATTAATTTGTTCTTCTGTCCTGGCCACTTTTTGCCATAGTTGAAAATAGGCCGTTTCTTTCTTCGTGAGTTTCAGCAACTCTCCTTTCACTTTTCATAATTGCCTGCTGTCTACAGGCATCATCCCATGTAACTCTTCTACCAAAAATAGTAACTTCTAAATATCAGTTTAAAATAGCAGCTACCAGAAATATTTAAACTTGATCCAATCAATGAATAATAATTAAAATCACTAACATAACTAATCTATATCTTTTGGCACATAACTTTACAGAAACAAAACACGCCTGTAAATTCGTTAAAATGATTCTGTTCACGTGACAAAATATCACGGGACAAAAAAAGAATTTACACACTTCCAACATTGCATTTTTTATTTCTGTCAGCGTCACGTTTTTATTGTTGTTGTAACAATGTTCGTTAAAGTAAACGACTTCAACAATAAAATATATTTTGAATTGCGCTGCAACAATGAAAAGTATTGTTATAAAGTATCCTAAACAATGAAAAGCATTGTTGTCAATTAGTTTTTAATTAATATCTTTTTCACTAATTAAAATTTCGGAATATAAATGGCCGAAACGGCTTCCCTGGATTATTCCCCATCTTTTGGTACTTTCCGCGCGCTTCTCAGTTCGGCGGTTCGTGAGAAGATAGAAGGACATACATACATACGTTTGTTTACCTTCGAATTTTAATAGAGTAGACTAGCTGCATGACCCGGCGTTGCACGGGCTAAATCGAATAATACCTGAGGTCACGTGACACATGCCTAATGTGTGTTATAATATTGTTGAAGTGTGTTGTATTAGTGTTTTCACCTGCTTCAGCTGGGTGTAGATGAGAGGTCCTGTGATAAATCTGGCCATGAATTCTGAAGCAATACGCTCCTCTCCCTATAGACGGTACAATCTGTGCACCCATTAAAGCACTGGTACGACCTTATGTTATTTTTGAAATGCACTGATAATTCATCGGAGCCATCCATCAATCCTTTCATTTCCACTCGATAAACTGAAGCCTGCTCAATTATATTTCCATTATGACAACAATGAGTGTAAATTCTCTGGTTTCTTTTTCATCCGGAAATACAACCTCCGCATTTCAAGAGATTGTCCATTTTCCTACAGTTGTGTTCTTCAGTTCAGAACAATTTAGCTGTATAAAAAGTTTGTATCTGATGGTGATTTTGTCCTTCATAACATTTAGAGGCGTTCTCTTGTATGTTGTAGCATGGCTGACAATCGGCTATTTCTTTGTTCGTTTGTTCCTGTCTCTCTCCATTATGTTGTGCCATTATTACTCAATCGGCTATTTCTTTGTTCTTCTTGTTTCTTCCGTTTTTCTGTCCAAGTTGTGCTGTCTGACAATCGGCTATTACTGTATCATTCTGTTCTTTCTGTCTTCTGTCCATTACTGCTAGCCATAGTTGGACAATCGCTATTACTTGTTCTTCTGTTTCTTTCGTCTTTCTGTCCAGGCCTACGTTGTGCCATAGTTGACAATCTATGGCTTCTTTCTTCTTTCCAGTTTCAATAACTCTCCTTTCACTGTTTTCTAATTGCCTCCCCGTCTACAGGCATCATCCCATGTAACTCCTCTTTTTAGGCATCGGAAAAGCGTGAATTGAACAAAACCAAAATAGTAACTTCTAAATATCAGTTTAAAATAGCAGCTAACAGAAATATTTAAACTTGATCAAATCAATAATTAAAATCACTAACATAACTAATCTATATCTTTTGGCACATAACTTTACAGAAACAAAACACGCCTGTAAATCGTTAAAATGATTCTGTTCACGTGACAAAATATCACGGGACAAAAATATCTATACACTCCAACAATGCATTTTTTATTTCTCAGCGTCACGTTTTTTATTGTTATTGTAACAATGTTCGTTAAAGCAAACGACTTCAACAATAAAATATATTTTCAATTGCGCTGCAACAATGAAAAGTATTGTTATAAAGTAGCCGAAACAATGAAAAGTATTGTTGTCAATTAGTTTTAATTAATATCTTTTCACTAATTAATTTCGAATATAAACGTCCGAAACGGCTTCCTGATTATTCCTGCATCTTTTGGTACCTTCCGGCTGCTCCGTTCGGCGGTTCGTGAGAAGATAGAGGGACATACCTACATACATACATACGTTTGTTTTACCTTCTCGAATTTTAATAGAGTAGATAATAATAAATGGGGCAATTAATACAATTAGTAAGTTTTGCAGACAAAATTTTAAGCATTGTAGACAAATACAAAAAAAATTAGAGATACAGACGTAAATAATCGTATTTTGTGTTATTTATATCTATGTATAATAATAAAAAAACAACTCGTTCTAAATTTTTATATTTCCCTCTCCTTACGTAATCACAGTCGGCGCTCGTTATAACGACCACATTATAAAGACATTCCATTATAAATACCAGTGATAAAATCCCCAACTGTGTTTCCCTATGCACTATGTTATTTTACTTACGGTATAACGACCGTCCAGTGTCGTTTAATCCCAATACAACGTCCGAATTCAGCGAACACTCTTCCCGGTATTTTTTCCAAAAGAACATGTTTTTAAACGTAAATGACCTTGATTATTATATTGCCAACCTTCGTAGACGTAGAGTCTTTAATGATACAGTTCAACTTTGACAGGGGGGGGGGGGGTTGCCCTGTCCCCCAGAGCGGAAATTAGAATATCCTAGAATTAAAAAAATGTTTCAAGTGCTATTAAGACTTTAAAATATTTTTTTGCAAAGCAGAACATTATTTATCATCTTTACTTGAATTGGAAAATTATGTTTTGCAAAAAGCACATATGTAGAAAAGACAAACAACCATTTCTGATCTTTTCTTTAGAAAATAAACCTTTTTTAAGTATATAACATCCTTTATTTTCTACTTTAAAATCCGTTTTATAAATATATTTTTAATTGATAAAATTTTATTTTTAATACCAATAATAAAAAATAAGTTGAGTATTTAGTTGGAATCTCTTTAAAAATCGCCTATTTATACGGAACTGCTGAGCGTGCATGTGTACAGTTTTTAATTATATCCACTATAGCGACAACTCGTTATAAAGACCTTTTGCTATGGGATGCAGAGGGTCGTTATAACGAGCGTCGACAGTATTAAAATATTTTTGGCACACTAAAATTTGACACAAAATGTTCCGCTCTTCTGCAGCCAAAACGAATCGAGTTATGAAAGCTTGACTATGACTATTTTAGACCATTTCAAAGTCCGATGGTCGTTGATTGGTCTAAGATGATGAAATTCAAAACTTCATAACTCGAACCTAAAATCGAGCCTATCTTTTGATAGCTGATTTTTCCGGTTGTTTTACCCGGTTATTGGATTTAAAATAAATAACCGGGGCAAAAAAATAACAACAACAACAAAAACCGGTTGACCGAAATAAAAATTTTCGGTTTTCGGTTGAAACCGGTAGATTTTACACATCCCTATGAAGGATGCCACTAAAGCGAGGAGTACTGTTTTCTGAGCTGAGAGGGAGCAGCTGGCTGCAAGAGCACAGAACAGAACGCCGTCTCTTACCCCCGTATCCGTGACCGGATAGGTCACTGAACGGGCAAGACATGGGAATTTTATTTAAGAAAAAAACAAAATAAACAAAAAGAAGGAAATATATACACTATGTACAGCACAGGCATTTTCACTTTTACATTATAAGTTCGTAATAGTCTTTTCTTTAGATGATGTTATACCTTTCTATTATTTGAAGGGGGGAATGTCCGGTAATTGAGCTACTAAGTTCAGCTCGCTTGAAAGTTGAAGGCTAGGGGGCCAGAAAAGATCTCCTTTTTTCGCTAATTTGATAATCCCACGAATTTTATGCCTGGAGACTAGGTTATTGGCGACCCTTTTCAGCCATTCTTGTTCGAAGTTTGGCGCTGGCTTCCTCATATGCCAAGACACTGTATAAATACACTCCGTGGCTTAGTGAAGTACCGTGCCAATTCCACCACAACTACAATAATCGCTGCCAGACAGGTGAAACCTTTTGAGGTAGGCAGGGTAGTCCATGTTGAGAGAAGAAGATAACACCCTCTCTAATCCAGTTAGTGGGACGGAGACTAACTGAGGGCATGATGTTATAGATTTTCCTGCCTGTATCGCCATTCTTCCATGAGGTTTGCCACTCCTCAAGCATCCTCTTCCGGAGGAGGCCTTTTATGTGCGGTTTAGGAAGCTTAGTGTGTGAATAGGGTTGCCCATGTTGTGTTGCGTCTTTTGCCAGTTGGTCTGCTCTCTCATTGTCTATATTGCCTGCATGAGCTTTAACCCAAGAGACTTTTATTCTTGGATTTGTAAGGAGGATTTTGAAAATTTTCCTTGCTGTTTCGTTTGTGCTCTTTGAATTGTGAAATGAGCTGAAACTGGTTAAAATGCAATAATAACACATCATAAGCCAGGAAAATGTGTTGAAAAAGCATTTACTCAGCGCCCTCACACGCTTTATTAATTGAAAAATAACACTTTTATAAAAACAGAGTAGATAACTATGAAATCAAAATAATGATTAACTTCATAATACGAGGTAGGGCGTTTTATACAATTTTCTACTCATGAACTTTTTTGAGAGGAAAAATTTTCATGACCCCCCAATTCCGTTAAAAAAAATGGCTGTGACTCAGTGTTTATAAATAACCACATGAGCGACGCAATTAATACTTTAAGTCCAGAAAAAAAAATTGAGATTTAATGTATTAACTAAGATTTTTAAAACGTCAATTCTTAAAATTTTCAGTTTATTAATTTGGTTAGAAAAGTATATAGTTTTTTTACTTTCTCGTATACGAAGTATACAAAGAGAAAGTACTGTAATCGTCAAAAAATTCGAACTCGAGATTTTGACGAATCTCCACGTTTTAGACCTCCCTGATTCCGAAAAACACAATTTTGGAATTATGTCTGTCTGTGTGTGTGTCTGTATGTCTGTCTGCGTGTGTGTCTGTGAACCCGATAACTCGAAAACTATTAGAGATACGTGGGTGAAATTAGGCATGTGAGCTTTACACAGAATTTGTAGGTTTCTGTCAAATTTTGGACAAAATCCGTCTACGGGAAGTCTGTCTGTCCGTCTGTTCGCGTTCATGTGAACACAATAACTCTAAAACTTGAATTGCTAGATAGATAAAATTTGGTACACAGTTTTATCATCAGTAATGCAGGTCCGTATTAAATTTTGGGCCAAATCTGTCGAAGGGTTGACTGTCTGTATAATCGCATACTTTTGAACGCAATAACTTCTTAAAACAATTTCTTTGATAAATGAAATTTGGTGTGTGGCCTTCTTACCTTAATGTCAGATTGTGTAGATTTGTGTCAATCGGTTAAAAAAAGGCGTTCTGATTGCAAATTTCGTTTTCTTTATCTTACACCCAGCCCTATTGGTAATCACGCCGGCTTCTAATTCTACTTCCGCGTTGGATACCTTTGGAAATCGTGGTATGACGTTCCGCGTATTTTTTTTCTCTACTGCGTTAAGGGTTTCTGTTCGTTTCATTGTCTTTCAGCTTATTTTTTTCTCTACATGTGTTAGGAGTATACGAGAAAGTTTAGGAGAGACCACTCCCGCTGGTTTCAAAGGGTAGGCTCAGCAACAAAGATATCTACAGGATGGAAAATTTACAAAACTCGGAAAATATCCAAAAATGGACTTAACAGCATTGGCTTCTGAGCGACTCAATTAATGATAACTAAAAAAATTTAATAAAAAATAGTTATTTAGTAAATTATTAACAAAATCTTTTAAATTGCAATGAGTTTCTTAAATATTGTGTGCTTCCTAATGAAGAAGCTGAAAGAAGATATTCTTGTAAGGATTTGTACAACCCCAATATGTTTCTATCCGACTCCATTGGAGTCACAATCCACAGTTATAAAAAACCTGATGTGCAGTGAGATGGGTCGAAAAAAAAAAATTGATTTTTTCGAATATCGAATTCAAATACGGCGCAAAACTTGTGCAATGCCATTCTAATCAACGGAAAAATATGGAAAAAAATTATACCTTTAATCTTAAATACGAGCAAAGAGACAAAAGTTTGGAAAAAATGACAAAAAACAACAATACAGTCAAACGTCCAAAATCCGGACCTTTTTTCATTCCATACCCCCCCCCCCCTAGAAAAAAAAAGAAAATATCCTAACTTATATATAACAAATCGGCGCCCAGTCAGCAGAAACCGGTCGTAACCATCTGGGGAGAGAAAGGATTTAACCACGTATACAACGATGTGCGACGAAGGTTTTGCGGGGTAGGGTGGGGTGTATTGTAACGAATCGCGGAGTTACAATGCCTTCCTCCTTCCCCTCTCTAGCACGCAAAACGAACTAGTCCAGAATGTAAGAAATGCTAACAAATTATATGCGCGCGCAACTTTTTCTCCCCTTTGCGCTCACAATGAGGATTTGCCCAGAACGAATGGAATATTGTAGAAATTCGCGATCGTCTTAATTCCGAACTAGCCCTCGCGAATGTAGCACTTCTCTTATGGGAGTTGATGTATGTGGCTGGCAGCCAGGGTCGGCTCGAGCAAAAGTGGGGCCTGGTGCAAAGTTAATTTGCGGGGCCTTGAAACTAATTTCGTAAAACAAAATAATAATTTATTGCATTTTCCTATTTATTGCACTGCACAAATTGGTATATTAAGGACTTAAGAAATACGTTAAAATGGAAATTAATTGGAATATTTGATTTATGAATTATTTTTGGTGGTATTTGAAAGAGTGGCACAACGTGGCATCTCTGTATTTTGGGGAGAATAACCATCCCGTCTTTGTTTTTGATGTTTCTCATTCTTTAATTTTCTTAAATAATTTCAGAAAAACTTCTGCTATTTTTATCATTCGAAAAATCGTAGTTTTTTTTACTTATGTCACACTAATTCGTATGATAGTCGTTCTAAATTTATAATTTATAATTTCAGGCCAAATACCAGAATCATCGATATCGATATTTCGTTTTCAACTCTTTGTTGATCCTGTTGAAGTTGCGATTCTCGGACTAATTCTTCTTGTCCTTAATTCGACGAAGACAAAAAAATCCACCTTCTATAGATTTCCCTCTGCTTCATAATTATCTTTCCGAAAACTTGAAATGTGCACATATACTATATATTCCTACTTCTTATTATTTTTTAAATTTTAATCCGTTCGTATATTCGGATTAAAATAAAAAATAAGAAGACATTTTTAATTTGCAAAATCAGTCAGCTGCGCGGGGCCTTTAGAAAACGCGGGGCCTAGTGCGGTCGCACCGTTCGCACACCCCTCCGACCGGCCCTGCTGGCAGCCATATTCTATGAGGACGAGGAAGAAAACGTGGATACCGATTTCAAATCTCGAAAGAAGAAAAATTTTGAACTACTTGATTACAAGTCAAGAGGACAAGAAATCGCCGAATATGACGCCTTTTAAGAACTGCATTGCGACGATAAAGCCCCGACAGTGTGTCAGCTCACCGATGCCGAAATATGCAGTATAGAGTTGATGAACTCCAAAACTTCGGTATCCGATAGCGAAGAAGAAACACAAGCGGAAGATAAAATGTCAATCGACAGCTTAGTGCAACTGTTGAACACCGCAATAAAAGGACTTGAGCAAGGAGACTTTATTTCGGAGTCGGACATAACGGCGATACATAAAATAAAAGAGAAGTTACTGAGTCAAAAACCAAAATTAATGAAGCAACTCACTTTAAATGAAATATTTTGTAAAAATGTTAAAATTAATAAGAAATAATATTAATTATGTTTATAAATCAAAGAAAATAAGTAATAAATAAGTTTAAAAAAATATAAATTGAATTCTGTGTTTTATGATGTTAAATTCACTTCTTAATATTGAAATGATCTAAGATCCGAATTATACCAAATCCGGAATTGCCGAAGTCCCGACGATTCCGGATTTGCGACGTTCGACTCTATTTAAAAAAATCGTCGAAGGAAGGGAAAAAAAAAAAAAAACGATTTTTCGAGTATCGAATTCTAATAGGGAGCAAAACTTGTGCATTACCATGTTAATCAACGGAAAAATATCGAAAAAAATTATTTTTTCAACCTTAAGTTCACGCAAGAGGCCTAAAGTTTGGAAAAAATGACAAAAAACCTCCAAATTTAGTTTTACCCTAAAATTATATAGGCTATGATTTTTGGTTTCTAATAACATCCACGAACTTCATTTTGAATGCCTGATGACAACAAATTATATTTAAAAGCCATGCACTACATTTCGAATTCGAACAAAAGCACCAAAGTTTTAGTTTAGGTGAAAAATTGAAGTTTTTACAATTTAACAAATAAGTTCATTGTGGTATTTTAAATTATAAAAAGCAATCTTTCTCAATTCTTCGTTAATGTAAGTGATTATATACATTCTATTTTGAGAAGAGAACACCGTTTTGCAGCTCTTCGCCCATTTCATAATTTTTTTTGAACTTAGAATTCTCCCAAAAGGCCCAAAGTTATAGTTAAGGTGAAAAATGGAAGTTTTTACAGTTTAACAAATAAGTTCATTGTCAGTAGCGGACTGGGTCTGAAAATAGTGGTTTCCAGGAGCCGGTGAGGGCCCCCATATATATATATATATTATATATATATATATTATTTTACATTTAATTTTGTATTTATTTATTTATTTTTTATATTTAATTATATTAATTGAAATCTATAATATTTAATAATTATGTATTCAATTTAATTTTTTTATTATGTATTTAATCTTTCAGCGTCTTTAAAATAAATCCCTTTTAACACAGCTTAATTTTCTACGTTTAAAATAACGAAATTATGATTAAAGTTATTTAATTTTAAATTCCGAAAGTTAAATATTTCGTTTAAGGTTTTAGCGACAAGGTATGAAGGAGAAATGCTGCCCATTAGTAGGGCATCTGTTGAAAGAGCCCGGAACCTTTAAAATAAACTTCTTTGGATGATTTAGATTTTAGTAATTTGTACTGGTAATGTTTCAGTAATTTGTAACAAAACTGGTATCATTAAAAATATATTTTTGAATTATAAGTAATTCAAAAATCATTTTGTTAGATAGTATTTTTTGAAAATATTGCGAAAAAACGCTAAAATCTTGCTTAATTTTTAAGTAACTGAAATTTTAATTTACTTTTGGACTTTAAAAAGTTGACAATTATTTTCATCTTTTTTTGAAGAGCATGTGTGCCAAATGTCATAAAGATAGAGTAAAACTATAGATTTGTACAAAATACATCCTTATAACGTAAAAAACTTCTTTTGTTGTATTAAAATGCAGTCCAATTTCATTGTTTTGTCAGTTTTTTTTCTTTAAGTCCAGTCTTTTTCTTTCTTTCTTCGTTACTTCAAATAAATTTAGTTTTCGATAGATTTTTTATGTTATTTTAATAAATTTACTTTTTAGCGATGACATTAAGCTCATCTTTCCATTTAAGGCAAGATAATCTTCCTGGAGATTATGCAATTCATTTATTTGAAATGATGAGGTTAAATTTTCACTTTATAATAAGCTTAATAATGCGCAATAATTGTATATTATAATTATGCAAAATTTCAAAAATAATCTTCATTGAATCTCGCGTTTTTTAGACTTTTATAACAGTGGAATGTAAAGACTTATGTTATTGATTTCATGAGACACAAAAACATACTGCATCAAAATTTATCTCAAATGCTAATACATTTACTATCTACTGTTTTTCTTCTTCTTCTTTTTCTTTGCGCAACTAATTTCTTTCTCAGTCTTTTGTAGAAATTAATACTTTTAACTTAACAAAAATTAAATAAGTTGGCGAATTTAAAGTTTGTTAATATAATCAAATTAAGACAATTATTAAGATGGACGAGTCGGTTGGTAGCCGAATGCGGCTAGTGTTTAATACTACAAAAGCAATGCAAAAATAGAGAAATGATAGTTTCAGCTTACCTCTTTTTTCTTTCCTTTTGCAAGATACGCTACATATGTCTTTACTCTCTTACGACTAAAAACAGAAATAACACTTTTCTCACCAATTATTTTCCATGAAAGACGGACCAATAAGACTGAGGCCCTCTTTAAACGAAATCCCTTTACTCTTCTAAACGCAGACTCCCCTCAAACGCATAAAGATATTCGTGAGTGTCGTCTTTTCATAGATGTCATTTAGTGCCCTAGTCACAGTTTTCGCCAAGAAAACCTTTTCTTACAGGCGAGTTCCCTTGTTTGTAAGATTCATGACAGTAAAATAAAACTACAAAAGAGAAAGAATAAAGAACCTCTTATAGCCATCTCTCACAAGAACCGCACCCTTTCTGCACAAAGGGATGCAATTCCTTCCGTCCTTCCGGTGGCTTCCGAAACTAACAAAAAATCTTAAAAAGTATTGCGGCTCGACTTTGCACCGAAGAGCTACCCTGTTCCAATAGGCCGAGGGTTTGTGCGATGGCTGCAACATTCTGGAGAAACATCTGTAAATCATCGGAAGGTCGAAGGAAATGGACTGGACAGAGACCTCAGTTCAGTTCCTATGGGGAATTGTAATTGCGTATGCGTCTTGGGTTGGTATTCGACCACCCGCTGTTCGGCTGGTCGAATTACGACGGCAATAAATCCCCAAAACATGGGCCTTGGGTGCAGGGCTATTTTATTTCATTGCTTTAGAAAAGTTTACTTTAAAAAAAGAGATCCTTTTTTTTTTCTCCCACACTTTCTGGGGGCCTAAACTGTCTTCTGTTTAAGGGGCCCACTTGCCATCGGGCAAGCTGGCAACCTCGCCAGTCCGCCACTGTTCATAGTGGTATTTTAAATCATAAAAAGCAATCTTTCTCAATTCTTCGTTAATGTAAGTGATTATATACATTCTACTTTGAGAAGAGAACATTCTTTTGCAGTTCTTCGTCCATTTCATATTTTTTTTTGAATATTGAATTCTCCCAAAAGGCCCAAAGTTATAGTTTATGTGAAAAATGGAGGTTTTCACAGTTTAACAAATAAGTTCATTGTGCTATTTTAAATTATGAAATGCGATCTTTCTCAATACTTCGTTAATGTAAGTGATGATATACATTCTACTTTGAGAAGTGAACATCGTTTTGCAGCTCGTTGCCCATTTCACAAGTTTTTTTTTTATGAAACGCGACAAAGAACTCACGACGAGGAGGTGGCTGCAATTCGAGTTCCACTCTCACACTATCCAACCAATTAGTGTTTGTTAGTTTATGATGATTTAACCAAGGAAGTTGTCTTAAATTCAGACTTATTTTCAAATTTTGGCATTGTGGATCTTGAAAACAAAGTTGCTCTAATGTAGTCTAATGTCACACTTTTTCTGCAGACTTTACGTATCTTTGAACGGTTTTGTTTTTTGACATTTTTTTTCTAAACTTTAAGCACTTTGCGCGATTTTAAGATTAAAGGTATAATTTTTTCCACATTTTTCCGTTGATTAGAATATTAATGCACATATTTTGTGCCAGATTTGAATTCGAAATTCGAAAAATCTATTTTTTTCGACCCACCCTAAAGTACAGCATTGTTTTGACAAAAGCTCAGAAATCAACAGTATTGCAAAAAGAAAAAAAAAATTTTAATAAAAGATAGACACACAAATGAAAAGTTCTTTGCATCTTTTACATAAAATGTTTGCCTTCAATGTCAGTTGATAAAAAATTTCTTAATATTTCATACAAGCTGGTCGAAGAAGACAGCTAGTTATTACATATTTTTCAATTATTCTTGAATAAATTGATGATTGATTAAAAAAATTATTTACTTACACATTACTAGCTTTTAGATACCAATTTTTTTATCATGCAATTAATGTTTATAATTAATTTAATTCAAAAATTAAGTTGAAATAAAATATATATAATTTTTTTAAACATACGCATTTTTATAGATTTATACTGCTTTTGCTGTAAAAGTAAGTAGATCAGAATAGGATTAATTAAGATTCATCCAAATTAAAATGGTCATAAAAATGCAATAAACATGTGATTACAAAATATTAAGTAATCATGCGATAGCATTATTTTGGGCGACAACATGTAATAAATCCTAAGTAAATAAATACTAATAACCTTAGATATTTAACCTTGTAGTTAAATAGTTTCATCCAAATGTAATGTTCGTCTAAATGAAATAAATAGGCAAATAAATAATGCTTCTCAATTATGTGATGTCATTATGCAAAATGAGTACGCAATACCGGATCAATAAATACTTCATCAAAATTTAACTGCACAGGAAAAAAGATCCACTAAAAATAATCAGGAAACACAGAATGATAAAAATACATCTGATTTATTGTTGAAACTGACAAGAAAAACAGGAATAATCGAGCAGGGTTCTTTTCAGGTGAAGATAATTTATAAATAAAATGCATGAAATCAAAAGTTTTTTTAGAAAACTAAACAGGAAAGATCCGTTCCCACTTATCCCCTGGGCGTCTGTTTTTAGCGGTGATATCTTTTACAAGTTGGTAGTCATCCAGGACGAAGACAGAATAACGCTCAGTATTGTACCAGGGTGACGATTTATCGATGATTTGCCAAAGCTGAGCACCCTCATCCCAATAAACAGGGGGATCAGCTTTCCGATCGTCTTCTTTTCCGTTCTCATAGACAATGATCTTGTCATCCAAGACAACAGCTTTGGGTGAAAAATACAGAAAAGGTAGGTCAGGAAGTGATATCCAAATGTTCTGGAGTGGATCATACGCTTCTACTTTCTTCGGTTGTGGTTCTACATTCTCTCGACCAGGAATTATAAACAGCTTTTCGTGAAAGACCACAATAGAAATTTCTCTACGCCATATATTTGGAGCAGGAAGAGAAATCCAGGAGTCCTTTTCTGTATCGTATGCTTGAAAAATCATAATTCGGTGGACAAGTTCCGACCTGGAGAGTCCTACTATAAAAATCTCGTCTTTTATCGTAACAGCTCCCATTATATCAATATCAGTGGGGTCACTGTGTCGTTCCCACCTAGTTGTTCTCCAATTCGTATTATATGATCTTCCGAATCACGGCATTCCCATACCTTGATTGATATAATGAGCTGTTCCCTTAAAATGATTGTTATTCCTTGAAAAAATTTGGTAAAGTTGGAACCTCTCTTCCTGACCATGCTTCCTCTACAAATCAAAAATAGATATCCATCTTCTCATTATGAACATGTAGATCCACCGCCCGGCTCAGAAGCATCTTCGTAGGACCAAATAATTTGTTTGTAAATCTGTCGCCCAAGAAAGTCTAACTGGCTGTCGATGACAAAAAATAATTCGAGTACTGACTTCTGTTTTAGTTGATGTGAACCGAGCTATAAGATACAGGCGACTTGGCATTCGAAAGGACCATATGAGGCATGGCAAATTCGATTTGTCAGGTTCTAAACACGCATTGTGAAAGTATCCACGCTTCATAGAGTGAAATTACTCGTTCAACATTAAGCCAAATATGTGGATTGCTGCTTACAATGGTATGAGAATAATATCTGCTTCAAGATCGTCTTCTACTTCTTCTTGTGTCAAAGGCAAGTTAAAGAGTATAGGTGGAGGCAATCTTGTAAGTGTCAGCTTCAGTCAGGAAACAATGCTCTCATACAGATCTTTCAGATATAACATTCAGGCTCTTACTTTCCAGCAATTTTGTTAAGATTTCTAAGGAAGTTCTTCCAATTGCTGTTTGATGTTTCTAAAATATCTTCAAATGAACAAGCGCATATCTGTAGCGTGCTCAATGATAGCCAATCTATTAATCTGCGAAGAGGCAATAAGTAATGGCAGACAGTTGGTACATGTGTATTTCTGTGGCGAATGACTCATAAATTTTTCAATAAGTCATCCAGTAGTAGATAATGGAAGTTATCAACAAGTCACACAGATTCTTTTTCTCTAATGTAATTGCGCCCGTGTATATGTATTGGAGAATCAGATCAATATTTTGCTGTCTACGTTAGAAATGACGTTGTTTCTTGATTCAAATTATAGCTAAATAATGTATGGAAATATATACTGCGCTGAGCTAAAACTAACCTGTGGATTCTGAAAGTTGCTCCTTCATCCGTTTGCAAGGCTGCATCCGAGTACTGTTGCATTGATTCCCATTTTCCACTTTTAAAAATCTCTTCAAAGGACTTTGTTGGCAAACTCATTTCTTTTGAGAAGTTATTTTGATGAAATAAATGAAAAGTTATGAAGAGCAAACCTATTTAAGAAATGTTAATACCGAAAATGGCTGGAAAAAATATTAAACAGAGCATCTCAGTAATTGTTGCTGCAGATAAAAAATATACTACTGCAATAATGGTAATTACAACAAACTTTCATTTCATTGTTTGATATTATATTGTTTAAAACTTCATGCTTCAAATAATTACACAGGTCTGCGATGAAAAAAAATCCCTTTTCGGCAAGCTTGAAGGCAAAGGTAGATTTCTTTACGTTAATGTCACAAAAGTAATGAAATATTACATATTGATCAATACAGACATAGTCAGTGACTTCATTGTTTCTACACATTGCAATATTTACTCTGTGATTCTGTTTTCATGACATTTACTTTTTTACTATATCAAGGCTTTATCATTCCATTTTTCATTCCAAAAAGTTATGATACATTTTTCGGTCAGTACATTGGTCAATTTTTTTATATCTCAAAACAGGTATGAGTCATGAAGAAATAAACATCTCAGCAGTGCAAATATCTCCTAGATAACATTAAGCCAGCCTATCTGAAACCGTAACAAGAAATTGACTCTTGACACGAATGAAAAAAGCCTCTAGATTTAAAAATTAATTTATTTAATCTAGGTTACAATATAATTGTGCAAACAATATTTTGTCATATAGTATAATCACATGACATGAAACACTTAAATACTACTAAAATGGGCTCATTTAGGGATTACTGGTTATAGCGATAATAGTCACTAAATTCTTAACATATAAGAGAATAAAAATTATTAAACATTGTGAGTGGAAATTTTAATACGTGTGTTTAAAGCATAAGATTTGAATCTCCATGGACGGTTTAAACCAAATACTCAGGAAGAAAATCCCAAAACAATTTTAAAGTTAAGGAGATATTTCTCAATATGAAAAAGGATAAAGGGAACTCTTATTTAAACATCTATCGTTTTTGGCTATTTTATATTGATTTTATTAAACAAATCATGGTCCCGCCATGATTAATTAAATATCAAATTAAAGTAATCTGTCAAATTAACTAATTATCAAATTAAGTGTTTGATTAATTAAAATTAACTATTTACTTAATTAAAGTTAAATAATTAATTATTACAAAATCTTCACTAAAACCTTTTTATGGCTCATACTATTTGCCAACAATCTTTTTCTTATAATTATCTATTAATTATCTCTGTATGTATATTGAACATCTTCTCCTAAACTACTGGACTGATTTCAATCAAACTTTGCAAACTTTTTATTTCAGAAAAGAAAAAGGTCACCTTCAACTTTTCAAAGCCTAAAAGTTGCTTAAAATTTCACTTACTTAAAAATTAAGCAAGGCTTTTTTCCGCGATATCTTTCATTTCCATAAATTTGTTTCTCTCATTTTAATATGTTTACAAAATTAATTTTAGACTAAATTCATAACAATATTCTTGTTGAAGAACAACAATAATACGAAGAACTGTTTCCAGAAAGAAGAATTCTAAAAGAAAATTTTAACTGTAGACGATTAACAAATTATATCGGGACTAACTATTGATTTATTTTCATGCTTTAAATTAATTAATAATTAACTAGTTAATTTATTTGTTTCAAAATATTGCCAAATAAAACCTTTCTTTTACTTTAGTAATTGTTAACAAAATTTGAAGTACCTATATAACAAATAATAATGTATGGAGAAAACGGCTGTTTTTAAAAATCGGCTAGTTCAATTGATATTCTCATTTTAATTAAAAACGTTTCAGATCAGAAAAGGAATTTCTGTATTATAATATTTATATAATAGTAAGTTTTACATTAAAAATATTAAACATGAAAACATTTTAATCCGGAGCAAAGCCAGGTATATGAACTTGTGTACCGTATAAAAAGTGGAAGTGAATGAGGCTGATGAGAAATCATAATTTCTAAGTAATTCTTGCTGTCAAAAAACTTTCAATATAAAAGTAGTTTGTTCTGATAAGGTGATAATTCCTTAATAGAAATTTTCTTTCTATCTTCAATCATAACGGAGCTATTGGGAAAAGATAAATTGGGGGGAATTGAACATCGCTTTTCAGCTCATAACTTCTAAGCAATTGTAGCTGTCAAAAACTTTTTAGATAAAAGTTGTTCGTTATGATTAGGTGATAATTCCACTAATTGAAAGTTTCTTTCTATCTTCAATCGTAACTGAGTAATGGGGAAATGATAAAATGGGGGGGGGATTAAATATCGCTTTTCAGCTCATAACTTCTAAGCAATTTTAGCTGACAAAAACATATAATATAAAAGTTGTTCGTTCTGATAAGGTGATAATTCGCCTAATTGATTTTTTCCCCTTTCTTTAGTCGTAGAATTGAATTTTTTCCTATTTTTAGGCATTTTAGCCCATAACTTCTAAAAAATTGTAGATATCAAAAAAGTTTCAATACAAAAGTTGTTTATTATATAGAGGTAATAATTCGCCTATTTTGAGTTTTCATTCTATCTTCAATCGTAGAGGAATTGTGGGAAAATGAAATTTTTAGTCCCCTACCATTTCCACCCCTTTTAGCTGGTTAACCCATCTGCAAACTCAGTCGATATTTTCAGCAAACTTACAACATATCCCTCGCCGGTTAAAATCTAATCAAAATTACTCTAGTTATCGTGTTCACAAGACAATATGGGCAAAAGCGTTATATATATACGTCTCTACTAATAATAAGGAAGAGAACATTTCGCCCTCTATTTTCATTAGGATTAGAGCTACAAGAATGAAAGTGGGTGGAAGAGACTGCAAATGACGAGAGCTTTCCAACAAGGTGTAACATGCCTAGGTTAAGACCTGCTTTAAGTTAGGGGGAGAGGAGGGGAAGGGTTGGAAAATCACTTTTCAGCTCATAAGTTCTAAGCAATTGTAGCTATCGAAAAAGTTTAAATTCAAAAATTGTTCGTTATGATAAGGCAATAATTCGCCTAATTTGAATTTTCTTTCTATTTTCATTTGTAAAGGAATTATGGGAAAATGAAAATTTCCACCCCCTTTGAGCTGGATAGCCCATCTACGAACTCGACCGAGATTTTCACTATCTTTACAACATATCCCACGCTGGTTAAATTTAGATCACAATTACTCCAGTTATCGTGTTCACAAGATGGCATGGGAAAAACCGTTATATATATATATATATATATATATATATATATATATATCAATATCATGAAAGTCAAAAAATGTTGAAATAAAATGGAGAGACTGTAGTAAATCGGTAAAAGCGTATAGATGCTCATCAAGGTAAGTAAAATCTATACGAACCGCTAAAGAATTAATGAAATCATAATGTTTTCTGCGAACAGTGCTGGCATATAGCTAAAAACACTGTCCTTTACCCCGAACATTATGATAAACCAAGAATTTGAATGAAATACAAATAAAAGAAATGAATTTACGAACCTAAAACTGAGAGATGCTGCCATCGGGAGATGTGACAAAGGAAATAACTAAACGCGTCATGTAGGGACCGGTTGTTTACGAAAATATCAAGTTACTTCTGAGGTTGGGGGAGTTTCGATGAAGATTAGGAAATCGATGCAAGAAAAAGATGAAAGCGAACTACATTGAGGAAACGATGAAGATTAAAGAAATTGTGAAAAAAGGAAAAGAGTGTATTTAAAAATTAATGTGTATATAAAAATTAATGAAAGATGATAAAAAAAGGAAAGGAGTGTATTTATAAATTAAGGTGTATAAAAATTAAGGTATGATGATAAAAAAGTGTAACTAGTGTAATTAAAAATTAAGGTGGAAACGGTAAGTGTTAAATAATATTTGAATTTGAAATCCGTTAATAAACGACTTAAAGATGCGTTTTCGAGGTAATCACACTAGACCTGTCTGGCTTGAGAGACCCTACCACAGTATTAGAACTGCGCCAGCAAGCTCTAATATGCAATCCTTTACTTACATCTTAAAGCCATTAATTAAAGGTTCGTAGAATGAGGTAGGAATTTCATTACTATTAAGGTTATTTATAAGGTGCTGAATTTGTTTCTTGATTGAATTTTTATCGCTGCATGTTTTGTTAATTCTTATGAGTTGATTAATGATTGTGTTTTTGTAGATTTTAGAAGAGATATTTGAGTTCCAAAAAATATATCTATTGACATTGAATTTAAACTCGTTTCTTTTGTCATAAATATCTATTTTTAAAGTATTTTGACTATCAATAATTAAGTCCAGAAAAACAACTGGTTCTTTATAGCTATTGGTTTGTATTAATTTAAGTTCATTTGGATACAGAGTATTATTAGTTGTATTGAAATCTTTATGGTTAAAAACAATGAGGTCATCAATGAATCTAAAGACTGAATTCGAATTAATAGCGATATTCCGTTCAAAAAAGTGTAGAAATAAATTGGCAAGAAGAGAAGAATAGCTGGTCCCTTGTGGGATGCCTTTAATTTGCTGAAAGATATTTTCCCCGTTGAAAATAAAGTTATTGTAAATACAGTAATTTGTAAGATCTTTCCACAATGTTATTGGGATATTAAGTGAGTTTTTTAGGTCGTAGAAATAGTTCATTAAGACTTCTTGTAATTTATCTAATGGGATGCTTGTGAAGAGGTCTTGAAAATCATAGGTTTCTATTGTATCTATTTTATTATTTTTAAGGAATTCGATAACTTTATTATTGTTTTTAATTATCCAGGTAAAATTTTCATCTTCAATAAACTTGATTGCAATGACATGGAACATTGATTCTATTCGTTTCTATATTTTTACAGAAAGAATTATAATTGAAGACCCTTCTTCCAAATGTTGTGTCATATTTAAGGCATTTGTTTATTTCAATATTTTTTTTCTTGTCATTTTGTTTTTTGAATGTTTATGTTGTATATGTTGCTTTTACATTTCTGCTATGTTTGTTTCTTATTTGTTATATATATATATATATATATATATATATATATATATATATATATAAACTTTTTAACGAAGGGTGGTTTTGGGTTCTAGGGGTCATGATCGGTGAAGATCTGCAGAAATTTTCCGAAAGTCGTATCATGAAAACCATTGCAATAGGTAGTCTTCCTGTAAGGAATCTACCTAAAAAGAGAAAGTATTGTAATAGTAAAAAAATTCGAACTCGAGATTTTGACGAATCTCCACGTTTTAGACCTCCCTGAGACCGAAAAACACAATTTTAGAATAATGTCTGTCTGCTTGTCTGTCTGTGAACCCGATAATTCGAAAATTATAAGAGATACGTGGGTGAAATTAGGTATGTGAACTTAACACATAATTTGTAGGTTTCTATCAAATTTTGGACAAAATCCGTCTACGGGCAGTCTATCTGTTCATCTGTTCGCGTTCATGTGAACACAATAACTGTAAAACTTGAATAACTAGATAGATAAAATTTGGTACACAGTTATATCATCAGGAATGCAGGTCCGTATTAAATTTTGGCCTAAATCTCTCGAAGGGTTGACTGTGTGGCGATCTGTTTAATCGCATACTTTTGAACGCAATAACTTCTTAAAACAATTTCTTTGATAAATGAAATTTGGTATGTGGCCTTCTTACCTTAATGTCAGATTGTGTAGATTTGTGTCAATCGGTTAAAAAAAGGCGTTCTGATTGCAAATTTCGTTTTCTTTATCTTACACCCAGCCCAATTGGTAATCACGCCGGCTTCTAATTCTACTTCCGCGTTGGACGACCTTTGGAAATCGTGGTATGACGTTCCGCGTATTTTTTTTCTCTACTGCGTTAGGGGTTTCTGTTCGTTTCACTGCCTTTCAGCTTATTTTTTTCTCTACATGTGTTAGGAGTGTACGAGAAAGTTTAGGGGAGACCACTCCCTCTGGTTTCATAGGGTAGGCTCAGCAACAAAGATATCTACAGGATGGAAAATTTACAAAAATCGGAAAATATCCAAAAATGGACTTAACAGCATTGGCTTCTGAGCGACTCAATTAATGATAACTAAAAAAAATTAATAAAAAATAGTTATTTAGTAAATTATTAATAAAATCTTTTAAATTGCAATGAGTTTCTTAAATATTGTGTGCTTCCTAATGAAGAAGCTGAAAGAGGATATTCTTGTAAGGATTTGTACAACCC
>BGPR01004507.1:0-110871 GCA_013235015.1 Araneus ventricosus | reverse complement strand
TCCCACATTTGTGAAACGCATACTTGTTGAATGTCCAGATTTTGAATAATTTCAAAGCTAACTTAATCAGACAGGCAAGTATTACAGAAAGATTTTCATATTCAGATTTTTAAATTTCTCAAACGTATCGGAATATACACAAAAATATAGAACTTTTAAGGACAAATTAATTTTTTACTTGCCTTATACCTTTCAAAAACTTTTTTTCCTGCTCACAATAGTTAGTTTAGCACAATATGTTTCAAGAGGATGAAAGGTCAATAAACTACACCCAAATTAAACCAACATGTCGATAATCCGATTCATACATATTTCATCTATTACAATCCGTGTTGGACCATAAAACCGACGGTGTATTATATACCTGTTGACTCTTAAACTAACCTTGTCGGGGTTATATCAATCGCTATATGAGATAACCATGAAACACCAATCATTGAAGATATTGAGTGTTATTAATACGCTAGTACCATCAAGTATTCTTTGCCTTTAATGATGGTACCTGTTGATACTGATTGATAACTACTTTTTGTTGGCGTCATAATTCAGTATTTGAATTGTGTCATATATATGTAAAAGGCTGAGAACAAAATGGGTTATAGGGTCAAAAGCCAATATGCAAGAAAAACGTGCTTAAAGTTTTGTCAGTTTCATGCCAATTTTGCCAATTCTATAGGACAAAACAGATTTTCAATGTATCAACACCGTCGAAATTCTCAAATCAACTGGACCACTAACAAAGATTCTTTCCAGTCCTGACTGAGATTTAAGATTTAATGGCATTCATATAACATTTTTATTATATTAACGAAATTATTTCCCTTTTTAATCGTCTTGATAGGTGTTTGTATTTATCGCACACTTATTTATTATATATATTTTAACATTGTAAATATCTGGAATGTTAAAAATAAAAAATACCTACCAGGTTTTACTAAAATTTCTTAAGCTATTTCCTTCATTTGGTAAACTTTCACAGATATTTTTTAACGTTTTATACAACTATTATTAACTTTTACGCAGATTACAACAGTTTCCTCCATAGAGAATAATGGGTACGAATTAAATAAATTAATATGAATGAAGAAATATCCAACCGATTGTTGTTATGGCATACAACTGAAGTCTACTTACTTTAAACTGTGCAAATTTCAAGGTTGCGCTGTTTTTAGTTTCGAAGCTATGATTTTTGTCTCGCTAGAAAACGAAACTGTTCGGTTCAATTTCCAATTTTGTTTTTTACGAACGAATACTTACGTTCTAATCCACTATAAGGATGAAAAAAAAAATCGTTTCATGACCTAGCACTGTGTTCATGCGAAAGAGGAGAATGTGAAGATACAAAAACCGTCAGAACCCTAAAACTGAATTTTGGACCAGTAAGCTCCTTTCTTCCCAACCCGTCGCATACGAACACATGACGTGGTCCCCATCTTTGATTCAGAACCTAGGACAGTAGAGCCCCGGGAATTCGAGCTAATTGGGCCTGACCTTTGTTTGGATCCTGGAAAATTCGGATTATCCGTGAAATTTAGTAAAATACTTTTGATATACCAAATGTAGTAGAGACTTGACTCTGGGTGCTCTGTGAAGGCGTACGGAAAGAGCACGCGGCGATTCGCACGGTACAGGGGCAAACAAGTTGAGGATAAACAAGTAATATAAAAATAATTAAAGTCAATTCCAACTTTAATAATTAATAGTTTAATAGTTTTCGAGATATAATGAAAAACGTACTGCGCATGCGCAAAGATATGGCTAAACTATGGAGGTGCTTCGATGATCCCATGGGCCAACCATATACCCAAGAACGAAGTCTGTAATGTTAATAGTTTTCGAGATATAATGAAAAACGTACTGCGCATGCGTCATGCAAAATATGAAATGACAGACAAACAGACACACGAGAAAGCGAATTAATATTGCATTGTCATCTAGTTCTGAGCTATGTTTAAAGTTTCAAGTCTCCAGCTCATCGGGAAGTTAGTTTAAAATCGATTGCAAAATTTGAACAAGATATAGGGAGAGTGTGAACTAATAGTAGGAATTGGACAAAAAAGATATAATCTGAGTTTGTTTCTACTACTTAGAGTGCTGTACTCATACTTAAAGACCAATTCGATTACTTCTTTTTTAAGTTAGTAATAAACATTTGCTTTGTTTCTGATTCCTAATTGTTATTTTTCCTTCATTTTCCAGTAGCAATTTTTCAGAAAATTAAAGAGGGATGTTCGGATTATCCGAAATTTCGGATTCCTGGTGTTCTACTGTACTGTCCACTAAATATAACTGCTTCGCTGTAGAGTCATATATCGAGAAATTGTGCGCGCCCAGGTGTTGTTAAATTATTAAGACGATTCCTAACTACAAGTTCGCGTCCATTCATCTTATGCCGGAATATTACTGTGTCAGTCAATACAGCAGTTTACCGTCTGGGCACAATTTAAACAAACTTGATGAAATGAGAAAATTGCAATCTGCAGTAGTCATTATATGTTTCGTTCAATATATCCAGGTTTTGTAAGAAGTTTCATTTACCTACATATATCACTGTTATTTTTCGTACTATGGAATTAAAAAGGTATGTTCTCTTCGGGAATTTCCTACGGCTTTGAGTTCAAACGTTAATTAGAGCGAAATTCAGCTTTCAGAATGGTAAGGTATCCGGAATTATTAGCTGTTTTAATAGCAAATGATGCAGCTAACAGAACGGCATTTAGTAGAACTTTAATTAACCTTTCCATGAATGCCTTATTCGCATTGGTAGACACAGATTTACAGATGTCATTTAGTTAAAAATATACACAAAATTTGTAACTAATACTTCCAAAATTAAGCTATGTGACTTTTAGTTTAGAAATATTGAATGGATTGCAAAATGTTAATGAGCTAATTAAAACAGTTTACTAAATAATTGAAAGTACGAGACTGCCTGCTTGATGATCAAATTCTATTGTCTTTTAAGGTAATTTATTGAATGTCCTTTTACATACTCTGGAAACAAGATCGGTTAAGGCAGACTTAAAAGAGCCTATTAAATAAATATCTTTAAAGCCTTTCCATTAATGATTTTATTAAATATCTGTTAAACATATAACTACATATGGACGAGTTTTCTGATTTGTTTATTTTGGTTTCACAGGACTTCCGTGGGGAGGGTTCACCTCCGTTTTCCAGTAACCCTCCAAATCCAGTTGGATTCCATATCAAGCGCCAAGTTCGAAACAGTTCTTTCTTGAGTACAAAGCGCCAAAAAGAGCGATAAAGAATAATCATGGCAACCTTTCCACAAAATTAGCTCTTATTTTAAGTAAACATTGAGGGCTACATCAATAGAAACATGAAATTTAATATTTTCGAAGTATCCTAAGGTATCCGACTAGGTTGAGAAAACGAACCAATATGCAATGTTTCGAATTTTCATTTTTCAAAAACTTTTTTATGATCTAAAAATAAAGCCACAACTTTTAAGATTCTAAAACAGTCCTTGTTTTTATTTTTATTCCTTGATATTTATTTGAACTAATATGTTAATATATTTTTTAAACGTGTTTTCTGAAAAATGAAAATTTCACTAACATTGGTCCAAGGAAAACGTGATATCTCCAAAACAATTCATTACGATTCTTTGAAATTTGGTACACATGTGTCAAAACCCTTTGAGGGTGTAATAGACCGCAGATTTTTTGATAGCTTTATTTAGTCATGTTTTACAGTCACTTTCAGTTCGAAACATAGGATAATTTTGGCAAAAAAAATCATTGACG
Organism: Araneus ventricosus; assembly: GCA_013235015.1. Lineage (NCBI taxonomy): Eukaryota > Metazoa > Arthropoda > Arachnida > Araneae > Araneidae > Araneus > Araneus ventricosus. The sequence goes on along the minus strand of BGPR01004507.1, from coordinate 107,104 downwards.
CCAACTTGGAATGTTCGTAAAATATTTATTTATTAAAATAAATTTTATCTTGCGTTCTATTACATTTTAGATAGTTTGAGAGAAGTACGCATGCGAAATTAAAATGAAATATGTCGCATATTTTTTCAATTATGCTGTTTTTCTTAACATTGAAATTTTTATTAAAATTCTTGGAAAAAAATATTATTTTCAAAAACTACTGATGATATATGAATTTTTATTTCTAATTGTGACTATCTAAGCCTATTTTTGTTATTTAGCTCTGTAAGTCTTTTTTGTGCATGATTTTCTAAAATTTTTTCTCCGAACCTAGTCGGATAACTTAAGTCATAACAATAGAAAACTCCACTTTAAACATTAATTAATATCTTCAAACAGAGTGTGGAAATTTTGAAGATTCCCATTGACTAAGATTCCCAGGCGGAAGCCCTACTCTACAGCAAATCATCAAAACAGAAAACTCGTCTATAACTGTTACAAAGGAAACGTTTTTTATAAACTTTTATTTAACTCGACTTGTTTCATGGTTATAAAGGTGGAATTTTGCAATCGAATTTTCACTCGCTTCCTGATGTAGCGAGTCCTGAGAGTTCTGCAATTTTGTACACTTGCGCGTTTTCGATGACAATAACTATTTAAATATTTTCAGAACTTTATTATCAGTTAATCGGTTAATATAACTAAATTGTTTTCCGTGCCGGTGGCATCATCTGGTTATAAATTTTAAAGAATCGATTACAGTATCACAAAATATAATCAAGAAATATAAATAAAAGACTAAAAAGTACAAAATAATGAAAATAAAAATAATTTTTACTTTTTAGTTCAATAATAAAAGAATTCTTTTTAAAAATTGTTGTTATTAAATATGTTTCAGTTCTCTCACTGTTTCATCGAAGCTTGCGTATAAACTTTTTCGTATGAACTAGAGTGTAAACGTTTCAATTATTCTGTTTAAAGAGACATACAAATAAGAGCCACCGATTTAAATTAACTTCTGCAGTAGAGATAATTTTTAGATTTTAACAATAACAATAAAGTTGCAAAATTAAAATTTTAGAAAATCAGTTTTATTTCGCAATGATTAGCGAGCCATTCATAACTACAGAAAAGTGTTGACGTGCCTTAACATATACAATATATTAGAACATATCAGTTTCGAAGCAGCCTCTTTATTATTATTGCTCTCATCAAAGCTTGCGTATAAACTTTTGCGTATGAACTAGAGTGTAAACTTTTCAATTATTCTGCTTAAAGAGACATGAAAATAACAGCCACCGGTTTAAATTAACTTCTGCAGTAGAGAGAATTTTTAGATTTTAACAATAACAATAAATTTGCAAAATCAAAATTTTAGAAAATCAGTTTTATTTCGCGATGATTAGCGAGCCATTCATAACTACAGAAAAGTGTTGACGTGCCTTAACATAGGCAATTTATTAGAACACGTCAGTTTCGGAACAGCCTGTTTATTAATGTTGCCCTTGGCGTCGGCCGGAAGCTTTGCTTTTCACATAAACGTCCAACCCCCTACACTTAACGACCGCGAAGGAATTTTGCACGCGAAATGTATTTTTAGGAAGAAAATTCTCTTCGCTCGAGAGGAAGTTAGAATTTTGTTAAGCATTCCATTAATTGCTGGGAAATCGTTGCTGCTTTCCGAATTGAAAATTAACTCTCCGTTGGTCGCAATCAATTTCATCCTTAAATGTTTGCAATGTGTCTCTCGGATTTAAACCTTTAATGCCCAATGTTGCCTTTAAGCAAAATGCCTAATTTTGTCACCTAAAATCATGAAAATAAGATCCATTCTTTAATGCCCATTGATATATATTGAAAATTTTATTAAATCAATGTGCAACATTTTGATAGCCGCCAGAGTGTTGATAAATAATAATAACTAGTAATTTGGCCTTATCATCGCTCATTTCGGACATGAGTAAAGTGACCATTTATTTTTTCCCTCAAAATGGGACATTTTTTAATTTTTAGGCAATATTATGTGAATTCAAGAAAACACATATTTTTCAGTTTTTATTTATTAATGAAAATGTCAGGAATAAACACGTGAAAATAAATAATTCACTTGATCGTGCATTTTCCTGAAGAACACATTTTTGCTTAAGTATATTTGGTGTAGATTTAAAATGAATGAAATTCCCTGGCAGGATTTCTTAAAATTAATTGTGACAATTAACGTTGATTTATAAATTGAGACTTGCAAGTGTGTTTCCCAGCTCGTCCACAATTTATTCACATGGAAAAAGACCCTATTCCACGGACGCATTAGTGCCGGGCAGGCACAGAATGTATTCCATAATTATACGAAAGTTCGTATGAATTTACATTATTGGCGTGGAAGTGTTTGAACAGTTCCAACCAATGACTTTCGCTTGAAATATTCCCAGTGTTTCATTCTGTCACTTCATGAGGTGTAATGTAGTTAGAACAGTAGCGAATATAGGATTCGGGTCTAGGGGCGGCGGGCGCCGAGGTCATAAAACTTTGTATCGTCGTGATGAATGTCAAACCCGAAGGCTAAAGTAAACCAAAACACTTTAACTTTACAGACTTTACTCACCTGACAATAAGAATCATAAAGAACGCTACAATACTTTCTATAATTTAATAAAAATTACGATGAAATAACTAGCCAAAAAGTGTCTTCGACCGCGTCAAAGCTACAAGTACGAGTAGAATGACTACAAAATTAGGAAAATTTTCGAGCCTGTCAAGTCAGAAAGTAATGTTGAAATGTTTTTATTATTTTTTAAAAAGAGGGAAATTAAGAAAAAACAGTTGTAATGAGGTTAAATAAAATCAAGAATTCTGGCTTGGCTCTGGGGGGGGGGGCTGTAGCTCGATAGCCCCCCCGGATTCGCCACTGAGTTAGAACTAAGTGCGAGATAGGAGGCTTTTGGCCAACTCACATGTGTGTGTTAAGTAAAGCGCATGCTCCGTCATCGCCGGACATTATATTATAGAAAAGTACATTACATTTTACAAAAGTATAGACATTACCATAGATTTTTTGATTTTTGGCCTCTCTTTGTTTGAAATTGCCATCGTGAGTTGCTCTCTTTCTGAAAACGGGACATTTGGGCGTCCCGAAGCTGTGCTTGGGGACAACGGGACAGGCTACATGAATACGGGACTGTCCCGTTCAAAACGGGCCGTATGGTCACATTAGACATGAGTGACGATAAAAAATAAAAATAAATTGACGTTTTTCTCTTGAGGCTGCTTCTTTTTTGCTTTATTTGTAAGCTTGAGAATACCCTATTTTATTCTACAATGTTAAATAAAATTCCTTATCCGCATTACCTATAAAAGTCAATGTTTGTGTGTGTGCGTGTGTGAGCGCGATATCTAGACGAATCTATCGCACTTACAGCCATGAAATTTGGCACACAGGTAGACGTAATGGTGACTCAATGCACCTCGAAGCCGGAATTTTAAAATTTAACCTAGAACATTTTTTATTTAACGTTTTGTGTTGTTTTGGGTCATTTTCGGCACGTTTACAGCTGTAGTATCTTTTCAAATGATAGTTGAAAAACAATCCATACACCATCGGATAGAACAAACAATTTTCTTTCTAATGAAATTTGTTTTGAGCTTCAAACGTAATTTACTGAATTTAGAGAAATTTTTAAAAAATACCCAGTTGTGCCATCTAAATTTTATTTTTGTTTTTAAATTTGCTGCATCCAACGTTCTAATAACTCTATTATTTTTAATTTTTTCCCGCTTATAACTAGAACGGTTCTATCGGATTTAAAACAAGAATGGTTAAAATATCTTTTACCGTTTTTTTAAATTAATTTTTCCCTGGTCAGTTAAAAGATATTTTTCCTCTAACGAGTTTCCTCGCGCGGCACTTCTTCGGAACGTTGCTGGCAATTTTGATTGGCTGACGGTTAAGAGCGCAGGATACGTCACGACCTTCAACTGAATGAATTACTTCGATTATTATTTTCGGATTCGATTTTATATTTTGCTTGCTGTATAATAATCATTTTCACGTTCCAATTTTGTAATATTGTTTGGGATTAACGTACTCTGTACTGTACCACGAAAAAAAAAAATAAGCAGGAAAATCAATAATGTGTATGTTTTGTTTTGAGTTTGTTTTCAAAACTTTTTCATGTCATTGTGGGCGTTATTTATTTATTATTTTTTTTCATTTTGTTGAAGTCCTAATTTCACGGGCAACGCCGTACGTTCGGCAGTGTTTTAACGTGTTTTAAGTCTCGGATATTTTACTTGCAGTATAATAATAATTATCACATTGCAATTTTTTTAATATTGTTTCGGATTAATGTACTCTGTATTATTTTTCTGCAGTTGAAATGTCATTATCGCGAAGAAAAATAAGCGGGAAAATCAATAATGTATATCTTTTGTTTTATTTTCAGAACTTTTTCATATCATTGTGGGCGTTATTATTATTATTTTTTTTTTTCATTTTGTTGAATTCCTGATTCCACGGGCAACGCCGCGCGCGTACTGCTAGTTAGTTATAAAATTCATCTGTGTTTGATATTATAGTATTTTATCAAGGAAATTTTTTTTCTGAAATAAAGCCCAGTGTTGTCAGTTGGTAACATACTGTTTTTTTAGCCATAAACCGTACTTAAAACAAAAAAGGCTTTTTAAAAGTATTTTTCACATGTTTTATTCAAGAAATGAAAGTCCAAAAGCACTTTTAAATCAGTTTTTAAAAAAAATTGGGCTTTTAAGGGTTAAATCTATTCTATGATATATTCATCCGGTAATTTTTCCTTTATAAATGCAATAATTAGTCCCAATGAGAATGTAAATGAGTATTCTGTAAAAAAAAATCATGCGTTAAAAACAGCTAATTGATGCAGATTGAATGCAAATCTATTAGATATTGTGTTTAACGAACGGTTTTGTTAGATCGCCGGATATTGGGCCTTTTTCTTCCAAGACAGAAATATATGGATGTATATTTATGTAAATAGATGGTGCATCTCAAAATCTTGACCTTATTTTAGAAAATTTTGCTATGTCTATTCACGTGAATAAAATTTCGGAATTAAGTTTGACACGGGAAGCCCAAATATCGTCGGAAATGGTCACAACTCACATTTGGAAAATCTAAAAAAATGCCGTCACGTGACCACTTCCGAATGACGTCTCGAGCGTTAAGTGACGAAGGGGAAAAACAGACATTTTAAAGTCGTAGACGGATCAATAAATCAAGGATTCGGAAAGAAAAAATTGTTGTCTTAAAAAATATCTTTCCGCAATTTATCAACATGGATTGCGTGGAAGTGTTTCAGAACAGTTCTTTTGAGTTTGATCTGAAGTCTGGAAAAATAAAAACAGCGGGAATGGAATGAATGGAATGATAAAAGGTATAAATGCTTTCAATTTTTTTTCTTCGAAACTTTTGAAAAGAAATATACTGACTTAGAGTGTGGAGATAAAAAAGATAAATGCAAATTCATACCCAGTTTTTATAGAATCATTTTCGTAAGAAATATGAAAAAAAAATATTTGTTTTGGAAAATATTTAACATAAACCCAAAACAAGATTATATCGTAAAACAATATTTAGTAATAAATAGTATATTGTACTTATGATCTTCTATGCGTTCACTAATATGCTGGAAAAAAACTTCTACAAATCAAAATAGAAATTTATTTATAAACTGAAACAAAGTACAAAATATGATCCAACGTATCAATTCGTTATTCGAAAGCAAAGAAATGCATTCATATCATATAAAATACAACCATCACACTGAGATTTCTGCAGCTATTTAACAATTGTTAGCTATCGAACTGAATCAAAATAATCCTCTAGTCGCCTTTTACTCATCACAATCTGTGGAAATTGTAATATTTACAAGTATCTGAGAGCATCTTCGAGAAACTTCGTTATTATCCATGTATTGTCATAATTTTAAAACTTCTTCTTTTAGGTTGCATACCACATTTCATCCGTCTACCACATTCTTAGAGTAAATGGAGTAATGGAACAGTTCTTCTTAAGTATTCATATACACGGAGACGAACAGATATAATTCCAAAAATGCTTTTTTTCGAACTGAGGGAGCTCCAAAACATGGAGATTCATCAAAATCTCGAGGTCAGATTTTTTCCTCGATTCTTTTTCATATTCTTTTTGTATATCTCATATACGAGACAGTAAGATCAAAACGTTGTCTGTCTGTTTGATACACAGTAATTCGAAAACGGTTTGAGCTAGACGAATGAAATTTGGTATGTGATCTACACAATTTGTAGGTTTCAAATTTTGGACAAAATCCTTCCACGGGAAGTCTGTCTGTTCGCGTTCACATGATAACTCAAAAACTTAAATATCTAGATGGATAAAATTTCGTACACAGTTTTATCATAAAGAATGTAGATCCATGTCAAAATTTGGACTAAATACGTCAATGCGTTGACTGTCGGTCGGTCTATATAATCGCCTGTTTGTGAACGCAACTCCTAAACGTAATGACTTAGAAAAATGAGATTTGGTATGTGGTCCTCTAACCTTAATTGTGGCATTGTGTCCAGTTTTGCTTTCAATCGGTTGAAAAAAGGCGTTAAATTGCATATTGGTTTCTTCACTATTCTGCGACCCAAAAAAGAAACCTGACCGCTTCGCGCGTTCCCCCCTCCCCCGCCTGAGTTAGGGAATGGCGCGTGTTACTGCCGCCTTAGCGTATTTTTTCCCCACCCGTGTTGGGACGTATACGAGAAAGTTTAGGGGAGACCACTCCCGCTGGTTCAAAACATTATCTGTCTTTTTGATGTACAGAGTGCCCACTAAAGGCCTTTACAATCCCCCTGAACTCTCAAAATGGCAGCAGCTGCAGTCATAAAAGTGGTGTCTATGTATAATTATGTTGCTATGCATGACGCAATGATATTGCTTACAGCGCCATCTGACGGCAAACTGTGGAATTAGCGTTCCTACTAGAAAACGGTAAGCAAAACCAATAACAAAGTTGTAAAGATTCATCGATTTAGTGTAAAAAGACACCTCTTGTTTGGTGTGTCAGGAATACTGAGTTTTCTTAGCTTTTTAAAATTAGTGTTTACACACAGAATATGCATATTCCAATTCACAGTCTCTTTCGCTAAACGGACTCTATTCTCCTTTTAAAAATTGGAGAAATGTAACCATTATGCATCTTCTGTACTTTTTACGAAATTGTTATAAAAGACGAAAAGAAGGAGAAGCCATTAAAAGTAAGGAAATTTCTCCGCCTGGAAATAGGTAATGAGACGAAAGGCTGAAAAAAAGTTGCAGCAGAATCTTCAACTTTAAGAGGCATTTTTTTTGTTTCTTTCTACAGATCTTTCCTTTCTTATTAAAAGTTTTTTGCAAAGAACAGTTTTCTGCGTTAACTTAATAAATATATGCAAGATAAAAGGAAAAAATGCATCTGCAAATTGCTGAATTCATTCTTTTGGAAAGAAGATGAAATTTATGTAATAAAAATTGATTTTTTAAAAAATAAAAATGCGTAATCATGGAATATTTCCCAGTAATATTGTACCCTTATGTAAACTGAAAACTCCATATTTGTAATTTCCCACTCTCTTTTCTCTTTCTACTTTCTCGTATGCGAAGTATAAAAAGAGAAAGTATTGTAATCGTCAAAAAATTCGAACTCGAGATTTTGACGAATCTCCACGTTTTAGACCTCCCCGAGTCCGAAAAACACAATTTTGGAATTATGTCTGTGTGTCTGTGAACACGATAACTCGGAAACTATTAGAGATAAAGGGATGGAATTTGGTATGTAGTCTTTAAACATAATTTGTAGGTTTCTATCAAATTTTGGACAAAATCCGTCAGCGGGAAGTCTGTCTGTCTGTATGTCCGCGGTCATGCGAACGCTATAATTCAAAAACTTGAATAGCTAGGTGGATAAAATTTCGTACACAGTTTTATCGTCATGAATGTAGGACCGTATAAAATTTTGGGCGGAATCCGTCAAAGGGTTGACTGTCTGTCGGTCTGTATAATTTACTTTTGAAAGGAATCCGTTATTTCCACGCGCATGCGTACTGGAAGCAATCTTCTGTGCACGATATTTATTGACTCCTGCTTGGCGCTTTTTTTCCATCCGATTCTTTATGCGCATACGTACTTGGTAGAGATCTGTGCACGCGGAAGGATTGTCCTTGAGCGAAGAAAGAGTTGAAATCGGTATGCATTTAATCGGAACGCATCTCTTCGAATTTGATTTTTTACCTAAATATTTTCTGATAGTCATTGGATCCTGGGTTACAATAGGTTCGAATTTTTTTTTACCCCCCCGGGGGGGGACGCGAAACAGCACCTTTTTCGAGAAGTATACGAGAAAGTTTAGGGGAGACCACTCCGGCTGGTTATTATACTTATTAGGCAATAGTTAACTCTCGGATTTTATTATATTGCTATGTAAGTCTTTAAAATGCCAATTTCCCCCAACAATAGCAATGCCCGTAGGTTAAGAACCTGAGTTCAAGCACACCGTTAACTCAAAGCATCATCGCCAGTATTATCGTAGGAACCAGACAAACTAAGTACAGTAGACTTTTGACTATCCGGCTCGCCATTTTCCGGCCTCCCTATTATCCGGTCTAGTTAAAAAAATAATTCTCCTTAATAAAATAAGGAATAATTACTTTGCCAAGATGTTGGGCTTTTGGAAGAACTAAAAACTTGCAGTTTTGACTCTTTCATTTTAAGCCTGCCTTTCCCATTAGTGTAATCATTTATAAGAAAGCATAATGGGTTTTCGTGTGAAAAAATGGCACTGTAAATGTGTTGGAAAGTATCGCTTTATTGAATGAGGGGAAATATTCTTTTGGCGACATTCTTAAAGAATCACTGGGAAAATGCAAAAGACACAGCGAAAATCAGTTACATTCGCGAATCCTGTTATTAAAAATAATTAATATTTTTAAAAAATGAATGCAAGAAGTTTAATAACTAATAAAAGAATTTGTTAAAATATTAATACTTTGTGATACTTGTGGAGTTATTTTTCTAATTTCGAATAAACAGTTTTGGAAAACCTTGTAAAAACAAAAGAAGCCACGATTTAAAATGAAGTCTCTATTAATTCAGTTTTTGTTTATCCGAGGGGATTAAATCCCAATTAGCTCGGAAAATCGAGGTTCTACTATATTTAAAAATATTAAGGAAAAATGTTTTAAATATTTTCGTTTATATATTTCATTTTATTACAGAATGTATAAAGAAGCATAAATTAATTTCATAATACAAGCAAAGGATTATTATTTGAAAGCACAAAAATGAACCATTGATATAAGAGATTGATTATTTGCATAGAAAAAATATAAGAAACTAAATAAAAAATATTCCTGAATCTATAAGTAAATAATTATATTTGTTCTATATAATATTAAAAGCAATATCTATTTCAGTACGTTATTTACGAAGAAATTCATTGAGGTTCTCCTTCACAAACTGAAATTTAATTATCCTATATCTTACTGAAGTCAATATAACGACTCTTAAAAAATTCTTCCAAGGGAAGAAAGCTTGAGCACTGATTGTTCGAATGGTAATAAAATAATGGAATGATCCATTCGTAAAAAATGGAAAACAATTCATTCACTTATACACACTTATTTTTATCAGATCATCCAGATTCTTTTTCTGACTATTAAGAGTTCTTAAAATCTGAATACAGTTGTGTACGGAGCTTTGGTTACTAATTAATCTGTGGAATGGATTCGTCCGCCCTGTTCTCCCTTTTCTCCTCACTACAGGTAGTGGGAGATATGAATGGCAGGCCTTTCATCTCTCCCCTAAGGGTCCCTTTAATAGTTGGCCAAGTGGTAATAACCACTCGCCCAACTGCCTTCTCCCCCCTTTCGGAACAGCAACCGGCCGAAATCCGTCCCACTAGTATAGAAGTTGCATGGCCGGTTACGGCCGGCTTAGGAGTCAGAGTGTTAAAGCGGATTGTAATGTTTTAAAAAAGAGGAGATGTCTTTTGGAAATTAACTAGACCAGACGTGCGGTCGAGTTCGATTCCTAACGGGCTACGGGGTCTCTCCCCTGGTAGCACGACGGAGATGACCAACTATCTAATTACCTAGATGGCTAATTGGCTGAATATCTAAACACTTACTGGCTAAACGGTTATCCACGTAATTTTAACGTAATGTGAGTAATTAAGATTTTAGAGTGATATTTGTCTTCTCACCTAATAACGTAATGTTAAAATCCGAATAATGTCTAAACCCTAAATCTCTCTCTTGTCAAATTGTAAATACCTCTCTCACACTTATGTTTTATTTTAATAAACTTAATTAGTATTTAAACTGAGTTCTTTTCAATTGTCTTCTTGTGTACTCCCCTAGGGGCGTGAGTTAGATAATTTTCCTTTTACCTGTAGGCAGGTTTGGGAATTTAAACACCCACCACTCCTGAATGAATGAATGTTAAATAAGTGTTTAAAAATAGGATTACGTTCCTTCGCTTAAAATAAGAAATAAAAGTTTTTAAAATCAAAAAGTAGCAAGTCTCCCTCCTTTCGGAACAGCAACCGGCCGTAGTATAAAAGTCGCATGGCCGGCTTAGGAGTCAGAGTGTTAACTCAGAGAAATATAATTACAATGCAAACATTTACTGCAACAGATACAGCATTCATTCGCTACTTGTCATGATATTCACTACAAGAGTTGAGATATTTGTCATAGCGTGGAATTAACTTCTGTGTTCGTGTGCCGTAATCAATGGCGTAGCTAAAGTGGGGAGGAGGGGACGGTCCGCCTCGGGCAGAACTTCGAAAGAGACGACAAAATCAGACATGCCATAAAACAAATTTATAGCAAAGAAGAACAGTGGCACTACAGTGCTGTTCAAAATTATTAGAACGGACTGTCAAGATTTCATCTGTTGTTGATAGAATTTTCATAAAACTTGATAATTTGCTATTCTGTTTTGATTGCCTAGTACCTTATTTCATCCTCCATAAATGCATATAGGTTTTAGTTATTTTATGAAATATCACTACTTCTTAGAAAGGATTATTATTTTGAACAAAATATTCCGGCTGTTCAAAATTTTTCGAAGGACTGAAGACGAAGGTTATATTTAAGTGAAATCGAATGGGATGTTTTTATTTTGGTAAATTTTAATGATTTTAACAGATTAATTTATTTGATAATTTATTTTGTGGGTCTATGAAGCACTCAAGCCAATAATAATGCTGAAGAGCTAAAAGAATTGTTTTGATTTTCGCCACCGCAACAATGCAGATCAAAAGGATGGATCATATGAAAACCTAGCAAAAATTATAAATTCTCGATTTTGGGCATCTACTATTTGTGCAAGAAGTATAAGACGACAGGATCCATCGGAAACAAGAGAGGGCGATACCGAAAACAAGTACAAGAGAAGATTCCATGAATATAAGATTTGCACAGAAAAAGAACGATATAACCTCAAGAGAGATTGTGAAAGACTTGAAATTGAATGTTTCAGCTCTAACAGTTTGCCTTATAATTAAAACCCCAGAGTTGATTTGCTGTATCCAAAGAAAAAACCATACATTTCAAAACAAAACATGACAATGCGCTTGGCCTTTGCAAAAGAGCATATTTCAAAGGTTTCACAATTCTGGGACAGTGTTTTAGGGTCATAAAAAAGCAAATAGGATCTTTTTGGGTAAAAGCAACGTAAAAGAGTGTGGTGACGATCAGATGAGGCTCTTAAAATGAAGGATATCGCACAGAGAATAAAACACTGAGGCGGAAATGAGATGGTATGGGAATGTTTCACTCTAAAGATGTTGGTGAAATTGTGATGATCAATGGTAAAATGGCTGTAAGTTTGTATGTCGATATCATGTCCTAAAATCTGCATAAATCCATCAGAAATTTGAGTGTTGGCCGACGGTATATCTTTCAACGAGATAATGACCTAAAAGACACGTCAAAGATTTCAAAAGATTATTTCTCAAAAAAACAGTTTAATATACTTAAGTGGCCACCACAAAGACTATACCTTAATCCGATCTAAAATTTATGGTCAGTTTTGAATCAGAAATTCCCTTTTGAAGAGAGAAGAGAGAGATAAAAAATAAATGGCTCAGTATCAACCAGGAGACAACGCAGAAACTGGTTGATAGACTGAATCTAAAGACTGAAAGCAGTGATTGAAGCCAAAGAAAGCCCATATAAACATTAAAAACCGATGTTTTTTGTTTTTAAATTGTTATTTTTCGCTGTAAGTGTTTGGCCATTCGAATAATTTTGCACAACACATAATGCACAGTTATATAAAAATGCTCCAATTCTGACATTTTGCGATAAAGTTTGAGTTATTTGAAGTTTTTTCTAATGAATACGATTGAATTAGTAATAAAATTAATATATTTGAAATATAAATAAATAAATTTATTTTCTGTAATAACAAGTGTAAAATTTTCTTTAGCGTTCTAATAGTTTTGAACAGCACTGTAACCCAATCCTCAATCATTGTGTTCCCGCAGAGCCACCACCATTAAAATAATCATTGCATAACTAAAAATAAGAACTAATGCATTAATGTAACTAATTTTCTCCATTTGTCGGTACCGATAAGTGGAGAAAAGAAAGGTACTGGACGCGCGATTTCGACGCCTATATGCAGAGATCGAGGGTGTTAAAAGACGAATTATGATTCTAATAAAATGCCTTTTTCTGGTACTAAATACATTTTTATTTTGAGATTTATGTACTCTATACAACATCAATATGTGACAGCCACCATCATCCATTCAACTTTTTCAAAATTCTGACAGGACAGAAATTTTTTTAAGGTTAAGAAACGATAGTAATCGCTGGGTGCAATATCAGGCCTATAGGTAAGTTAGTCAAACAATTCTTATTGAACATTTTTCTGCAGAAAATGCGCGATGAGCTTATGTGTGGGCGAATATCAGCATTCAACGCCTCTTAATCGTGATACCCGAAAAAAGACTTTAAATGAATTCGACTTTTGACGCAAATCTGTTTTTTTCCTTTTGTTAACTACGATCAATCACTCTATGAGAATATCCAAAGTGAAGTTACAATTGAATTAGAAATAACCAGAGAAAAAAGAACAATTTATATATCTGACCCACACCACTACCGACACAAAGCACGTTTTGTGTGTCAGATTCAAAGATAACGCCTTTAAAACCTCACTTACGTTTATACTCACAGTGTTTTGTAAGTAAAGTTAATATAATAATTAGCTTTTGCCCTTACAGAAAATGTCTTTCGCATATAATACACATTGATGAAAAGTACAATAAATTTTTTTCCTTCTTTTTTAAAACTTTTTATCACCAATCTTCTTTTAATTGATTTAATTTTTGTTTAATAGAAAATCATTTAAGGATGAAACTTGATCACAAACGTCACCAGTATATTTTCCTGAATATTATTTTACTATAATCAATCAAGAGGTGGTTTTTTCGACTCAGTTTAGCCATTTCATTTCCAATCATCTGATCTATTTATAAAACGCATTCTGCCTTAAAATTGCATGAAACATTATAGAAATTCTTTTCAACAATATTATTTGTTTGTAAGTTAATTGCCATTTCAATGCAGTTTGAATTTTACATTTGTTGGTGTAAATCAAAGCATACAAATGTTCTTTTCAGCAGAAGATAATATTCTAAATAAATAAATAAAAAATGAACGAACAACTTACTCAAATGAACCATTATCACAAAGAAATCCTCACCGAAATTCTCAAATATAAGCACTGTATCTGCAGAAAAGAAGGTGCCAAAATACAACTTACGAAGTGCGTTCTGCAAATTGAGATGCTTAGCAGCGCACAGAAGGTTGATTATGTTCGTAATTTATTTCAGGTAGCTGTTCGAGATAATCTTATCTGCAGCGAAATTAGCCGGGCGCTTGTAAATTAAACAAATATTAAAAGTGACACCCTTATCGTATAATGTCGCAGCAGATTACGGGCACAATCGCCACCTGCTGCTTTGCCATTTATGGTCCTCCCATGCCTCGTTCTAGAATAAAACAGTGTGTGTGAAATATATACTCCTGTTTTGATTAAGAAACAAACGGAAACTCAGTTTTGTTTCATGCTCGTGGGAAAATACATTAAGGTGTTTTAACTGATAACAATTAAATTTTTTTATGAATTTTAATAATTAATTTGTAAAAAATCACTTTTATGGAGTGATAGATGTTAGTTAATATCCTACGGCCGGCATGCTTTCCTAGCAGATTGATTTCTTTCCTATCGCACTTACAGCCATGACATTTGGCACACAGGTAGACGTAATGGTGACTCAATGCATCTCGAAGCCGGAATTTTAAAATTTAATCTATAAAATTTTTTATTTAATGCTTTGTGATGTTTTGGGTCATTTTCGGCACGTTTACGGCTGTAGTATCTTTTCTAATGATCGTTGAAAAACAATCGATGCACCATCGGATAGAACAAACAATTTTCTTCCTAATGAAATTTGTTTTGAGATTCAAACGTAATTTACTGAATTTAGAGAAATTTTTTAAAAAATAGTAAGTTTTGCCATCTAAATTTTATTTTTGTTTTTAAATTTGCTGCCTCCAATGTTCTAATAAAACTATTATTTTCAATTTTCTTCAGCTTATAACTGCAACGGTTCTGTCGGATTTAAAACAAGAATGGTTAAAATATCTTTTCCCGTTTTTTTAAATTAATTTTTCCCTTGTCAGTTGAAAGATATTTTTCCTCTAACGAGTTTCCTCGCGCGGCACTTCTTCGGAACGTTGTTGGCAATTTTGATTGACTGACGGTTCAGAGCGCAGGATACGTCATGACCTTCAACTAAATGAATTACAGTCGGACCTCTATTTAACGGACCTCTATTAACGTTAATATCTTACGGCCGGCATGTTTTCCTAGCAGATTGATTTCTTTCCTCTGTGAATGGTGTGATACAAATGTATGACTGTACACCCTCTGTGTATGACTGTTGCACCGTTAAACCTAAACCATTACCCAGGTTTGTTATAAGTAATGTTCGCCTATTGAGAAATCCTGCAGCTGTTTTAGGGCTCCACGGTGGTCTCCTCACGGTATATTCGAGTTATAATTTCATCTCTCAGCGTCACAGCAGATTTTAAGATTTGTAATACAAAGTCGTGTCGTACCTTTACTGCAAACAGCAACCATGGTCACAGTTAAGCTGTGAAAGAAAGTTCAAAACATTAATAAATCTACTTCAGGTATAAATAAAGTGACCATTTATTTTTTCCTCAAAACGGGACATCTACTAATTTTCAGGTAATAATATGTATATTCAAGAAAACGCATATTTCTTCGGTTTTTATTTACTAAAAAAAAACGAGTGCACACGTGAAAATAAATAATTTATGTGATCTTGTATTTTTCTGAAAACACATTTTTTCTCTAGTATACTAGGTATTGATTTAAAAACAGAATGAAATTCTTGGCCGTATTTCTTAAAATTTACTTTGGTAATTAACATTCCTTTAAGACTCGCAACTATGTTTTTTCGTTCGACCACAAGTTATTCATATGAGAAAAATGCTTGGAAGACAGGATATATTCCATAATTATACGAAAGTTCCATGATTTAAATGATTGGCATCAAATGATGACTTTTGGTTGAAACATACCCAGTGTTTCATTCTGCCAATATTTGCGGTGTAGAAATGCGAATTTGCTGTGTAATATATTTAGAAATAAATGAGAATTTGCGGTGTAATATAGTTAGAAATAAATGCGAATTTGCGGTGTAATATAGTTAGAAATAAATGCGAGCTAGCAGGTCTCGGGCCGACTTGAATATGTGTGAGACATATGCTCCGTCATCGTCATGTTACCAAACATTATCATCGGATTTTTTTAAAGACCTTTTCGCGCCTTTTTTGAAATTGTTACCATATTTACCCTCTCTTTCTGAAAACGAGACATTTCGGCGTCCCGAAGCTGTGTTTGTGGACAAGGGGACGTATGGTCACATTCGATATAAAGTCAAACACTAATTATTTCGGATAGAGGACATTATCGTTTGATAACGTCGCATAATCGATTGCAATTATTTTATGAACTATTTTATATGGAATGAACGAGCACTCGAAGGAGATCAAAATACGAAACAAAGTACGAGTTTTGTAGCATCAAAATCTCTACTAATAATAACACATCTTAAATATCTATAACAATTTGATGTTTACAACTACTTGTGTGAGGGAAATATGAATACACATAAGAGATTTAATTGAAATTAAAGACAAATAATACTCCTGACGAACCAGCTGGTCGCCAAAGGCGTTAGCATAACAACAATAAATCTACGGCTGAATATTTAAAGAATATATAATAGAAAAGCCCAGAGATATCTCTAACGCTGGGCGGAGCTTAAAATAACCCCGCCACTTTTATCCGCGTCATCATTGAACGAGCCAATCGGATGATTGTATATTACCTAAGCTTACAACAATGAAAGAGAAACACGCAATTAAATATTTTTTTAAACAATGAAAACGGATTGAATTGCGTTTCAACAATGAAAAGTATTGTTGTAAGTTATGCCAAAAAAATAGTTGATACATTTATTTTCTTATTATCTTTTTATTGAATTATGATGTATCGGTCGTTTTAATTCTTTTTATTTAATTCATGCACGCAGAACTATTTAGAATACTTTAGTTTTTGTTAAAAGGATTCTTTCTTTTCCGCACTTAATTTTGGAATTAAATATTTAGATATTTTATATTTTTTTCTTTAACTGTATTTACACTGAGAGTTTTACTGTAAGATTTGCATTCATCGTTTTTTTGTATTTGGTGAAGCATTTTTTTTCTGTTAGTGGATTTTGCATTATTTTTACTCTGGAAAAAACGAAAGTTAATTGTTACAAATAAAATTATTAACAAAACGAAAATTAGTGTCAGTTGATTCATCAGTTCTGTTTTTATTTCTTAATCACTCTAGCAATCTACATGAGATTTTCTTCAACAACTTTCGTTAGTAAATCTGTGACAATCAATTCTGAGATATTGTTGGCACTCTAAAAGCCCGTCTGAGACGGGCACAAATCTTCTAGTTATTAATATTGTTACAAAATGCATGTACTTAATCACTTTTAGCATGCAATAATGCAATGAAACTTTCACTAATTGAGGCGAGTTGCTGATTTAAATGTTATTGCCATGACACAACGGCTGAAGTTTTGCAATGGCAATAACATTAAAATCAGCAACTATTGAAAGCTGCATTGCATTATTGCTGTTACGTTTGCAACTATTTAACAATCTATAATATATACTACTATACGTTAAAGCTAAGCAGTTTGAAACGTGTACACCAGCGGTCCCCAACCTATGGGCCGTGGATAGCTTATTGGTGGGCCGTGGATAGCTTATTGGTAGGCCGTGGACAGCTTATTGGTGGGCCGCGCAACACTAGTCACGAGTCAAAGTCAGAAGTAAAGAAAGTGAAAGTACCATCAAATGAAGAAGACTCGTTAATTGAACTATCATGCGACGACTATAAAATCTTTTTCTAGAACAATGCCATTGGCCCCGTTCTGGATAAATGTTCGGCAACAGTATCCAGCAGTTACCAAATTTGCTCTGAGACATTTGATGGGGGTTCTCGACCACATATTTGCGTGAACGTGTTTTCACAACCTTAGTGTTTTTTAAACATAAGTACAAAAACAAACTGAATGTAGAAAGTGCCCCATTGAGTTTTTTTATTTTGAATCTTGACCGCTTGTTTTTGAGTTTTCTTACATTCTGACAGCTAAGTAATAACAATAGAGTTTTTTTCATTTATAAGCAATACATTTTTAACACTTTTACAGTAAACTCAACTAATTACTGATATATACGTGCATAATATGTGCACGTATTTTATGTGTTTGTATTTTTTTTTTTTACTCGCATATTTAGTTAGTGTACCTCAAAATATTTTTTAAACAAAAGGAGGGCCGCATAACCAAAAAGGTTGGGAACCGCTGGTGTACACCATAATATTTTTTAAAGATTAGCATTGATGAGTTTTCTAGAAATCATATGATCAAAACACTTTAAAAAATACTTTATTTACTAATCAGGAAACGCTGATAACATACATCAAAGTTTTTTTTATATTTCAACAATGGTGTTTCCTGAATATTAAAGTCTGATTATTCACTTTAGAGCTCTTATTAAATAAAACACGAGTAATCAACCAAAGAGAAACATCCATGTTTTGTCTGGGAAACACATAAAATTTGAGCAATACACTTTCTTAAATTAAGAAATTACTCGGCTTAAATGCGCGGGTTACACATCCTTTTGTCTCTTTCCTCATAAATTTAAAAGATCATATCTCCGAAGAGGAAAATACCAGTTCTGGTTAGTTTGACAGTTGCATAATAGGTTTTCGCTCTCAAAATCGGAATTCATGTCAGGATTTATGACATTAGACAGTGTGCGGTGGAATAAAGTAGAATTGATACTCCTTTGACGAGGAAGGCTTTGAGACATGTTGTGAGAAAACTGAAAGACTGCAACTTGGAAATATGTCAATTGCTTCAAACTTAGTGCTTATAATTTCTGTCTTCTCGTGGTCTTATCTATTAAACGATCGTTAATTTTGAAATGAGCTAAAACTATGCATGATAGTTTTATGAAGACTGTCGGAATTTAATTTTGGGAAACATTTCATCATAAACGTTTGATACATGAATTTTGAAAATGACTGCACTCGAAACCTCTTTTAGCTGCAAAAAGAAACAAAAAAAATCACTTTCTCGAATACGAAGTATACAAAGAGAAAGTATTGTAATCGTCAAAAAATTGGTCATTTAGCTTTTGATAATCTACACATTTTAGACCTCTCGAAGTTCGAAAAAAATCATTTTTAGAATTATGTCTATCTGTCGGATATGGCACTCTGTGAGTAGTATAATTCAAAAACGAGTAGAGCTAGACAAATAAAACTTGGTATGCGATCTTTACACCAAAATTGTAGATTTCTATCATGTTTTGATTGTATGATTGGATTTTTATGGCGCAAACACCAGGACTGATCACATATATTTACATTAAAGATTTTATCTCTTCTTTATTGTTACAATTTCATTATAATTCATATGAGAAATTAATAAATTCCTGTGTTTAAAAGTCCAAAACAGGAATTATGTGATTATAAAAGATTACAAGAACTATAGCGGTAATAAAATAAAATGTTCTATATTCGTTGTATCTCCCAATAAGTCCGTCAAATTAGGGTGCACTTTGTTAAAATATTTCATTCTAAAATTATTAAAAGTTCCAATCTTCTGCAATTAAAACCAGTCGAGGTATGAAGCTTTGAATATGAATATTTTAGATGATTTCAATGGCCGCCTCGAGGAAGATCCGCCAACCAACGGGCAGCGATTGCTCGGGTTGGCTTAAAATAATGAAAATCAAAGCTTTATAACTCGTTCAGATTTAGTCGCAGAAGAGTGGAACTTTTTGACATAGACTTACGTCTCTCCATAGTGGTATAATGATGTGTCGGGAAAGGAAAAAATTATGATGCTTTTCGAGTTAAAGTTAAACGCTTATATCTCCTTAACCAAACAACATAGAGTGTTGGTTTTAGTTTCATTTAACAGAGAAAGGTAGACATTGAAGATTGCAAAAAGAATTTAGAATTTGGAATTACTGTTTAGTCACAGTCGAGCTGCAAATTTGGTGAAAATCACGAAAAATTTTGATGACGTCACAGCGACTGATGCGCGCGCACGTAGGCTAAGGCAATTCACTCATCAATCACTCGAAATATTACTCAAGAATTGTTGAATTACGTCGAATTTTGTGGTAAAGTTAAACGCTTATAGCTCCGCAACCAAATAACATAGAGAGTTGGTTTTGGTTTCATTTAACAGAGAGAGGTAGACAATGAAGATTGCAAAAATAATTTTAGAATTTGGAATCATGATTTAGTCACAGTCGAGTTGCAAAGTTGATGAAAATCACGGAGAATTTTGCATAGATAGAGTCACATAGTCACTATATTTTACATAGATAGACTAATAGTCACTATAGACTAGAGAGTTAATAGTCACATACAGCTACTTTAGTCACAGAATATCATAGTTGAGTAAGGTAAGTAAGTTTACGCCCCTCAATCCCAGCGGCCGTTTCGCAGAGACAGCCTCCCTTCGATTTTTTTGTTTAAAATGTTAGGGTGTCAAGAATATTTTACTATGATTAATAGGTTCGAAAGACTGTTAAAAACTTAGACCTCGTAATTTTTTCAGTAGTGCATTTATTGATTCAAACAACATAAAATACAATTCGTTACGTCATTTAAAGCATTTTTCCATTTGGATATATATGCCTAACTCTAACGGACTGGAGATTAGCTATTGGACACACGATTCAAATGGACACCCTGTATAAAATCAATAGGTATATCTTTAGTGTTTGCTATTGGGTGTAGAATTTAATCAATAATTTTCTTTACCAATATCCTTAAACTCTTGAGTTAAATAACAATAAAGTAACAAAGTAGCGGAAAAACAATATTGCTTTCTAGGTAAAAATTTGCTTTAAAAAATGTAAAATCTTACAAAAAAAGGAATTACTTTGTATTAAAAAATACAATCTCCACCCTAGGATTCTATTATTCTCAATTTAAATTTAAATTAGGGGGGTTCCGCTCTCTGCCCATTTTACCGCTGTGTAAGATTTAAAACAAGCCCAGTATAACAAGTTTCAGAAAAAAATATTAATAGATTTCGAATTTTCTTTTAATATAGAATTCTGTACGTCAAAGGTAAACTGTCTTAAGTGATGGTTTTAACATTAACAAGCCCCATTAGTCTTCTTAGTGGCCTCACCGTGGCAAGGGGGTGTTCCTGGGAGGAGTGAGCGAAGTACGTCGAGAGTGTATACTCCTGGCAGGGTCACCCAGGGCGTGAAGGTCACTCCATTATTCCCAGATAATACTAACAGGCTTGGAGCTAAGACAGTCTTCTACCTCATGGTGTCCCGGCCTTCGGATTACAGAAGCTGCACATTCCCTCCTATGAATCAGTTGCCCACTACATGTCTTTCGCGACTTGACAACGGCCACCTGAAATGCCTTACATATTCTGAGGGCAGCACGATCTACCCTCTCTACCCTAAATGCCAGTAACATCAAGCATCACCTAAACACATTTTGGACTGCCTAGGACTTGACTGGGAAGAAATTTATTCTTCTCCCCTTTTAGTCATTGATTTCATCAAAGTCAACGGATTCCTTGGTCTGGTCAGACTCGATTGGAGATTAGTAGCAACAACAACATTAACAGGAGAGCCACAAGAAGTTTCCAGATCGTAATTTACTGCAATACGAAATTTATTTTTTGAGAGCGGCTATCTTTATTTCTTTTCTACCTACAGTTGCGACGTTTTGCCTATCCGAAAATCATGTCGGGATAATGCAAATACGATAAAAACCCCAAAACCAGCAAAATTGGACTTAGATTAATTTACCTCTCGGGTACAGAATTTTCCTTTGTAGATGAAAAGTTGAAAAAAAATCGGTAGGAAAAGTAAAATAAATCGGTAAAAAAAAGTAATCGGTTATGATAACCTTTGAAAAAATGAAAACCATAAGAAAAAACTACCAAGCAAACAAAAAATTAATTAGCGTAAACGCGAAAGACTTGAAACTAGAACGAGTATGTTAACCATTTATTAAGAATGAGTTTTTATTACATAGTAATATGCAATTTTGTTTTATAATTCCACGCAGAGTTGCCATATTGGCCTTTTTAAGACCAAATTATGGAAATTTGGCCTTTTTCAAAGCCCTTGGCCTCATTTGGCCTTTTTTGGCTTTATTTTCGTTAATGACTTTTAGAACAATTTTTAATTACTTATTCTATTGCTTTTTAATTAATTTTAGTTATTACACATTTCAAATGATATATAATGAGCTGTCAAACGAAATAGCTCCTGAATAGAACAAGGGTGTTTTAAATTTCTTTCACTTAAATTTTAGTTTAATAATAGAGCATTGAACATATATATGCCTATCAAGCGGGATTCGTTTCCAAGAAAGATATCCTTTTTTCTAATATAGCAAATGATGTTTTCAATCAATTTCTCAAATTTGGCCTTTTTTGGTCTTATTTTTAAGAAAGTTTGGCCTTATTTTGCTATTTTGATCTGGCACTCCTGATTCCACGACGCTGTGAAGATAAAAAATTTCAATCTCACTTAAGCACAAAATTTTTAATACATCGAAGTATCGCTTTTAAAATATACGATCTTCTTCATAAATTTAAGTTCTTTCACGAAATCTGAATAAACGTTAAAAACTGATAAAAACGATAAGAACGAATTCCAAAAAGAGAAAACAATCTCTCAAGACTTTCGAATTCGACGAATTTCGTAATATTTTCTTCCAAATGAAAATTTTAACAAAAATTACTCACACTTATTTAATAGAGGATATTATAAAAATGGCAAAAGGCACTTTTAAGTCCACCTAAGGTATTTTCTATTTCAATTTCATTTTCTATTTCAAATCAACACTTTGAGAATTTAGTTATAAAATTTTTAGAGTAAAAATATTTTTGAAGCAGTCCAGAACATATTATGCATTTAATTATTGTTTGAACGCCACTTTTTTTGGAATTTTTGCATGCTATAATCGGAAAAAATATAAGAATGCTTGTTAATGAAGCCAATGCTTTGCTAATAATAGTTTGCAAAGTTAGTATCTTGGTATTTATTTTACTAAAGTCCATAGGATCTTCGTTGAAATGATACTAGTTATTTTTGTATTAATAAACTTGAAAGGGATATTTTAATAAAGAATTATTTTCTCATTAATTAATTTCATTAAAACTACCGCATAATAATTTATCTAATTTTATAAAGAAGAAAATAAATCTTATTCTGTTAAAAAAAATAACCCAATTTATAAAAACATCTTTGTAAAAGCATAAGTAAAGTGAAATTTCAAATGTTTCCAATCTACATAGGGTAGGGTTGCCGTAATTGCCAAGCATTGATGCGGGACGTTTCAGTGCTAAATAAATAAAACATGAAAAATGTGGGTAGGTAATTGTTTATTTTATTCTGATAAATCAATAAAATTTAAGCAATCGAATAAAATAAACAAGTAGAAGAAAGAAAACATGCAAGGCAATGCTTTTTAGCCCAGTCTTATTTTAAATTAGATTTTACTTTTTTAATTGTACCATTTTCTCCCTTCACATAATTATAAATTTGGGCGCAAGTCATTTTAAAATTATAATGACAAATCAAAATTGCCTCAATTGTCTCCATTGACAACCTGTTTCTTTCGTCCGACCATTGCTTTTACATAAGGGAAAATTTTCTATCCACGTTTGCATTTTGGGCTGGGATGACAATTACGTATTCGCGTAGCTTTATTAGACATCAGGAGTGGTGCTAGTGTCTGCCCGACGGGGAGGGGGCCGATCTCCCAGACAGAGGGGTACGGTCTCCTCGACAAGGGGGGCACGACTTGCTAATTTTTTAACTAAATTTTTTAATTTTACGGTCTACCCCCTATACTCCCGGGTCTTTTAGATATCTATAAATTTTTTCGCCCCTCACTTTTTCTACCAAATCGCCGCAACTGCGCTGGGAGGGGAGGAGTGTAATGAAATTGGTCTCAATTTTGCGTCAGATCTTTATTTATTTACTAGTTGAATACCCTGTTGCGTGAACGGGGTACAAAAATTTTCCCCGACGTGGGGGGGGGGCACGGCATCTGCGACAAGGGTCCCTGCCCCCCGTTCCCTCCACTAGTGCCACCCCTGTTATTCATGACTTCTGATCAGTATATTTTGTATCTACAAAACACTTCAGTCATTTCTCTTCCTTACTCGAGTTCACAGATACTTCGCAGTTTTGGTTGGTATTATTTTTCTCTAAATAATCGTAAGAGAATAATAATATCGACGGTCGGTGTATCACTCAAGAGTTTAGTGACAAAACGGTACCAAAACGGGACAAATAATAATACGCGACTGAATATTGAAATACGGTGACAGTCTCGTATATATGGGACCAGTGGCGAATCCGGGGGAGGGGCTATCGGGCTACAGCCCCCCCCAGAGCCAAGCCAGAATTTTTGATATTATTTTAAATCATTAAAACTGTTTTTTCTTAATTTCTCTCTTTAAAAAAAATAATAAAAACGTTTCAACATTGCTTTCTGGCTTGGACAAGCTCGAAAATTTTCCTATTTTTGTAGTCATTCCACTTGTAGCTTTGACGCGGTCGAATACATTTTTTGGCTAGTTATTTCATTGTAATTTTTATGAAATTATAGAAAGTATTGTATTGTTCTTTATGATTCTTATTGTTAGTTTGAGGTGAGTAAAGTTTGTAAAGTTGAAGTGTTTTGGTTTACTTTAGCCTTGAGGTTTGACATTCGTCACGACGATACAAAATTTTTATGACCTCAGCCTCCCCACCCCCCCAGACCCTAATCCTAGATTCGCCATTGTAAGGGACGCATGGCAACCCTAACATAGTAAACAAGACAATTTTCGACACCCTAATCTGTAATTTGAAAAAATAAGCTTTCCTGTCAACGTCCAGTTTTCCTAACTTAACCAAACGTTAGGTAGACAGTTAAAAGTAAACCAAATAAGAATGAAGGGATGTCAGTAACCGTGGTGTCAATTATTCATTCATAGGGTGTCAGTAACCGACCATGCACTATTTATTCTGAATAAATTGCAAACTACTTTCCAGGGATAATATTTTTAAAGAAACCCTTTATTGAGCTTAAAGTAGAGTAATTCAGGAAAACTTGCATTGCTTGCTTACAACTTGATTGAATCATTTTTACTATTTTTTTCTATGAATTAACTGTCTAAATATAGCTTTAAGGGTGTCAGTAACTGTCATGTTTACTCTAGATAGGGCAATGCTTTCTTTCCCTTTTCTTGAGCAAAAGTCACACAACTCAGAAAAAAATCCATTATTAAAAATCCATCACAAAAATCAATACACGTATAATATAAAAGTTGCCGCCTTTATCGCTCTAACATCTTAAATATTCGCTCGCGAAGAATTAGGAAAAAAATATTCTATCTTTCGTTACGCAAGATCCGTCCTTAAGTTTTCCTGAGGAAATAATGACCTCAATAATTTCACATATTCCTTTGTGGCTGAAAGGAATGAAATAAAAGTGAACCAGAACTTTTAATTCGATTTTTTAGCAATTTAGGAACTCGGTCATTAGAAAATATGTAGGTCAGTTTGCAGCAATTTTCCCCAAATTTTTTGTACCAAAATAATCATCAGACGATCGTAAAAAATCATTCCAATTTTTTAAATCATCTCTTTTTCCATCTTGAAGCTCATTATTTGTGTTGCCAGAACCTAAATACCGATGACGCAGCGGTCGTTTCTCTGGCAGACGACCAAACGGAAGTTTGTTACTTCTTTTTTTATTTTTTTATTGTCAGAGACGAAGCAACCTTCACTCTCAACTCGGAATCTCTCGGCCACCCCTCCGCGGCCTGATTGGATCAATCGATGATCAATGAGAAGAAGGCTTTACCGAATTATCGATTAGGCGGTTTCGCTGAAGTTTGTTTACATAGGGAAGGCCATTTGCTTCTAAAGAAGGGCAGAGAATCTCAAAATCTAGATCTGATTTCGAAATTTCCAGATTAGAAAATGGTCAGTTAGATTCAGATTGGTTTAATTTCTATTGTCCTATTTCAAGGTCATACCGGGAGCTAAGTAAGTTTGGACTTAAGCCAGACAATAAGTAATATCCCACTGTCTAGACAGGTGGTGAAGTACACGTTATTTCAATTAGCGGCTGCGATTGGGAGTTATAAGTGTGGGGGTACAAACAATTTATAAACAACTAAAACTACCGGGAAGTATAAGGGACAAACAATAAAATTTAATAATTTAGGTACAGAATAAGCTAGCTTTCCCATATACAGTTGTTGCTGTTTTTTTAATTCCTGGTTTTAGGCAGCTAAAATGAAATAAAATTTTAATTTTTTCCGAAAAAAGTGTGGGAAGATCGTTCTGGCTTCAATCTGACCAAAAACGTAGAGATAAACGCAGAGTAATTAGCTTGTGAATATTTCCCACATTTAAGATGACAGAGGCTGTCGAATTAATTAAATTTGGCGTTTAATTCTATTGTTATTATTTATTCAATTTTTAATTTTATTCATTTATTTCAATTTGATTCAAGTAATTTTTAACAGTTGATGTTCTGTATTAACCCTACCCTGCACAATGTTTTATTTATAAACAGACGTGGCGTATGTTTATATAAATGAGTGTAAGAAAGAGAGGAAAAATAATTCAGGAAAATTCCTTCTGCAGGCTATGATTATTTTGATTAACTATCAAAAAACTTTAAGTATTTAATTTCAATTTTTTTATAGTCATGTCAAAATATAATAATCAAATTATATTGAAAATTGATTAATAAACCAATCAAAATTGATATAAAAAAGTCTAAAATACTTAGTAGAATAAAGATAGGTTTAAAATATGTTTCGAAATATTACAAAATAATAAACAATTTGCATTTTAGATAGAATATACGATCGCATTGTTAAATAAAGTCATTTTTATATGTTGAATAGGAGCTTATCGTATAAGTGGCCTGGTAGGTAAAGTCATGATATGGCATAGGAACATCAATCAGAAGAAGGGTGTTCGGGGTTCTATCTTAGGGCTGTGCTTTGAAATATTATTGTTCAAAAATTGGTAGGGAAATGTGTACTATAAAAGCGAATTTCCGACAGCAGAGGGCATTTCTATTGAGGGGTTTCATCCAAGCGAAACACAAATATGCGCCAGTTTCCTCAGAAAGTCATCAGGAAATCAATGTCTCCCCATATATTGCAGCTGAGTAAAATTTCTACCTCAGGTGCTATTTACGTACTTCAAGGTCGCTTTGACCACACTTCCTTTTTATCGTGAGTCCTTGACTCTTGGACTTGGACAGATATGCAAGTCCATTTGAGATTAGAACCACCGCGACAAACCGGTTTATTAAGAAATCTAATTTCCAAAAAAAATGAAGCTTTTTATCTTTATCAAGAAGATAAATCTTACATTACAGAAGAGGGTTTTTTTTAATGTTATATTTCTGAAAAATTCTAGAATTCAATCACTGTAAAATTTCATATGTTGTTCTTTATCGAACGTACTTGGGTGAATTTATCTTGCATTTTAAAGGCAAGTAGGGAAATGTAAAGAAAAATATAAAACGGTTTTTTTTAATAGAATAAGTTTTTCATTTTTCTTAAATCTTCATCATCTTTGTTTCAGTTTTATAATGAAACTCTTAATTCGTGGTAGGATAGATCCATGGAGCTGAGCCAAAGATATGAAATTGTTTGAAACGGATAAAAGAAGTTATTATTCATATGAACAGAACAAGTCAAATTTCAATTGCATTTTTCTTTTTTTAATGAGTCATTAACATAGCTATATTAATTTAAAAAACACACAAAGTAGACAAATAAGCTACTGTCTGTACCACGAGAACTATACTCGCCAAGTTGTCTGGTTGACGGCTGTCGCTATAGCAACTGGTTATGCTAGGGAAGATCCATTTCGATTAGGAGGAATCCGACGGAAGTCGAGGTTTTATTTTATTCTTGGCGCCAGTTTGCGGCGGCAAAAAAGAGTATACCATTCGTGAACTTCTACCTACTGTCCGTCCGCCACGACAACTGTGGCCGCCAAAATGTCTAGTTTACGGCGGTCGCTATAGAAACATGTTATCGTAGGAACAATCCATTTCTAGTATGCTACATTGGCATTACTACATTCAAATGTGCTACATTGGCGCATTTAGCGCCAAATGGGCTACGTATGGTAAGCAATCGAGAAGAAGAATGATCAACTACTCTTTTAGTCTTTTTACCACCGCAAACTGGCGCCAAGAATAAAATAAAACTCCGACTTCCGTGGGATTCCTCCTATTCGAAATAGATCTTCCCTATCATAACCAGTTGCTATATCGACCGCCGTCAACCAGACAACTTGACGAGGAGGGTTTTCATGTCAGACAGACAGTAACATACAGACTTTTAAGAACTTTCTACCCATTGATGTTTTATTTTTTATCATTTTGATATCAATTAAGACTTTTTTTTGTATTTATAAATTTTGTGACATCAAACGTTGCAATAATGTTTTCAGGCTAATAAGAATAATTTCGTAATATTAGCCGATTTCAGTTAGCGGAAAGTTTGTTTTGAAACAATTACTATATTTCTTTTGTATACAATTTTATTGAACTTGTCTTGTTTCATGTTTGTATAGATGTAATTTTATAATCGATTTTTCACTCATATCCTAATGTGCTAGAAATTTAAAATTTTGCACACTTAAGTATTCTCGATGACAATCGATTCGCAATCACTTTTTCACTCACTGCCTGAAGTTGCAGATTTTTAAAATTTAGCACACTTGTGCATTCTCGAAAACAATACACTATTTTAATATTTTCAATACATAATTATCAGTTTATTATTTAATTTAATTAAATTTTAATTCCATACGAGTGACAATACCTGGTAGTGAATTTGAGAAAAAAAAATTATATCAAGATTCCATAATATTTTTAACAATAAATTATAGATAAAAAGTAGAAAATAATTAAATTAAAAAATCTACATTTTAGTGCACAAATGAAAGCTGTGACGTCTTCGGACCGCAAGCCAGAAAGCGAACTTTCTGAGACACCACTGTAAGACGGGGGGGAGGAAAGAGGGGTGCAGAGGAGAGTGAACGGAAGAAGGGGGAGTTGAATGACCGAGGCAGACCCCCAAAGGACATCGAAAGAGGTGGACAGAGAGAGAGCTGAAGATAGTGGCCGACGAAAGATGGATGAAAGAGAGTGTACATGATGTTTTTGTTTAGAAAATTCATTGGTGTAAATTATCAAAAAACTAAGAAAAGTACTCTGAGAGAATGGAATTAAACAAACAAGGAATCCATTCTAGTTCACTTTGTCAAGGGCTAAGGACTATATTCGGAATGGAATCAAAATAATTGGGAAATTTTTCTGTGAGAAGCTTGCATTACGCCAAAAATAGCTTCTCTTAGACCGAAACTTCCCAACAAAAGACAAAGAAGATCAGTACCATCTAATAAGCATTATTTTAAAAGAAAAAGGAAAACCAAACACAAACATGAAAACGATAATAAGATTGAAATAAAAATATTAGCCATCGGGCTGAATAACAACCTCCGTAAAAATAAACTTACCCTACGCTTAGAAGAGAGAAAAAAATGCCCTCACTTTTATTAGAAACCAACGCGAACTTCCCGCCTAAATAAGTAATTCCCCTTTTTTATTTGTAAAGAGAGACTAGAACCATGGCGCCATCTGTATTCCAAAAAGAAAAGCAAAACAGGAGGAAAAACAGGAAGGGTAAGAAATCAAATCATTTAGACATATTAATAAAAAAATCGAATATATATCGAAGTTACTCAAGATGTAAATAAATAAACTGTAAATAAATTACATTTGGTCTTCTTTGACTGGGATAAGTAACACCACACGACTACACCAAGCTCAAGATGTTACAAAGTGTTTTTAAAAATTGTTTTTTTTTCGTAAATTTATTAAATACAGTGAAACATCTTCACAGCAGATGTCCTCCGTTCCAAGGAAAATGGCCGCTCTAAAGGGGGTTTCATGTTTGGAAGTACAAAATACGTATTTAAACAAGCTCAAAATTCGTTATTTCTGATACAGCGAAATTACCTAAAGATATCCACCATCATTCACCAGGTTCTTATTCCTCGCCGATCTTTTTCATTCGTTGTTTGTTAATATTATTGGACTTTTACCTCTTTCACAATTAAAATTTCTCTTAACCCGTATTTATATCTTTGTACTTCGCAACTTTTTCCTGGATGATGCTGCACTTGCGCGTACCAAATAAATTGCTCCGATTACTGTTGTTTTGTCTTTTTTAGATATTCAATCTAAAGTTAAAAGTAGTGTCCAAACTTTCTGATTTCTTTTGAAAAAGGATACGATTTCTGTTCGCTCTCTTCAAGTTTTTCGGAGATAGTTTTTCAGTTTTATTTTTAATTGGAAAAATAAATCTCCAATAGTTTCGTTGGCAGGTGTTGAGGAATGCACACCAATATCATCTATTTTTCCTAAAGTTTGTTGAACTGAAAGTTTCATTTGCTGACGGTCGTAACCTATATCAGCTGCTTCTTTGTCAAATTCCGAATCAGTGGTTGAAGAATACAAATGAGCCATTGAATGCTCAGCCCCGGTTCAAGCCGAAGTTCACTTTTTCCTTCACTTTGGTAAAGGAATGATTAATTTCGATCAGTGGCGTAGTAAAGATAAATGGTGCCCAGACCATAATGCGATATTTTCGCCCCCTCATTGCATTTGACCTTCAAAAGTGACATAAACGCACTGAAATTTTACGAACATGACCAGTGGTGTAGCAAGGGTAAGCGGCGCTAGGATCGGAATATGATTTTTTTACCCCACTCGTCATCAGTAGCTTAGCAGGCATAAATGATATCCGGGGCATGGTTTATTTTCAAACCTTCTCATCATATTTTGCTTTAAAAATAATATATACTCAGTACTGTTTTGACTCCGTGGTAGGGTTGAGTGATACTGTATCAACTTGATACTTTGTATCAGGTACGCAAAAGTATCAGATACACGAAAATGATACAGACCAAAAGTATCAGGTATTTGGTATCAGTTCTCGGATTCGATTGATAACGTTGGGTAATCGCCTCTATAGCGTTCATTTTCGCTCGGCTGATACGAATTATCAACATGATACTAAGTATCAATGTGATATACAGTATCAGATTGATACATTGGATCAGTTCCTGGTTGGAATGGCTTCGCGTTTTCGGTAGAGGTATTAATGAAGTTTAGGTGGCCTTGATTTTGAAGCCATAGACGGGTGGGGGGAAAGTAGAAAAACGGATTTGTTATTCGTTAAGTGTATTGGAATGCATAGGCGAAGATTCCCGAGCTGGGATTGGTATGTGTTGGATTGATTTGTTGTGCATTAGTTTTGTGGAAAAGATTCGATAGTATTCCATCATGGTATAAGACTGTAGGAAAATACTGATCGAGAATGATCACCGAAGTAGGTATGTAGCTAGGCAGTAGTAGGCAAATATTGTATCACTACCTGATTGCCGAGTACCCAGTTCTGTCCCGTCGGGAAGGGATCGGTTACCGTCTGTATCAGGTACAGAAGTATCAAGTAAAAGTATCAGGTACAAAAGAATCAAGTAAAAGTATCAGGTACAAAAGTATCAAGTAAAAGTATCAGATACAAAAGTATCAGGTACAAACGAGTATCAGTATCAATCCGTACATGGTACAGCAAAACCGGGTATCAACCCAACTCTACTCCGTGACGCCCGGGGCATCAATACCCCCTTGCCCCGGTCGCTACGCCACTGATTTCGATCTGATTTCCAGTATTATTTTTGAGTGTATAAATTTTTTTGTTCTTGTTCTTTGTTTCCTACCTTTTCTGATAATAAAAGGTCCAAGGTGAGAGAGACGAACGGAATGTATTTCACTGAATTTGGACTTGGAATCAACCTGGCCGCTCAGAGGGTTTGGATGTCCTTTAATAGAGATTATTTTAACATTTTGTCTATGGGCCAAAAGTTACGTGCGAAATAAAAATGGCCGTCCTGAGGGGTGACCTCTGTGCAGGGGTAGCCGCTTAGAGAAGGTTTACTGTATACAATGACCTGTATAACTTATACTTGCTTTCTTCAATGTCAGATTGTCCAATTCACAACCTCCTTGTGCTATTGAAGTTCATTTCTAAAATCTGAATTTCAGTAATTGCATGCTTTTCTCAACTTTTCAGAAAAATTAAACTTATAATACTATGGTCCTGAAAAAGTGTAGATTGTCAAGGAAACTGCTCATCGAAGCAAAAAGGCAAGAAATATATATTAGTGTTATTTCATAACTAGAAGTAATGAAAAATTAAATAGTTTTAATTTATTTTCGCTCATGTCCGCAACGAATTGATCAAATTCGCGTTACTCGATGATTATGTTAACTAGTCGACCTCCTACTACATTAGCTAAAATAGCAAATTATAGTCAGAATTTTTTTGCAATTACTTAAACATTTTTTGATGAAATACATGTGATTTCTGAATACTGAAAAGATTAAAAAATAACGAAAGGATGAAGTATATTTCTTCTGAACACGCTTGAGGCAGAGTGTTCTGGGAAAGCAGTGTTTGTAAACAATGGGAAAATGCCAAAGAAAAAGGCGTATGACCTTGGTATGAAATCCTGCCTTGACCTTAAACGAGAAAACCTCAGATTACTTTTCCTCCTCCATTATTTGACCTTTTATTCTGGAGGAAAAAGATATGGTTTTTTTCGTTGTTTCCTTTTGTTCTTCTAAGCTTGAAAGGAAAATGAAAGGCAATATATGTACCACTGTACAATTTGTAACAGATTGATTTCGTAAGGTATTAGAATAAAAAGATTTGATTGTGATGTCTCTGTCCCTTTCCTAAAGTGATTTACACTCCCAAAATGACTCGAATCTAAATCCCAGATTTGAGTGAAATGTCTCGGATTGTCCTGCTACTTCACTTATGAATAAATAGATCTTATTGAAAATATTAAAGATCAGTTAGATTGAATTTTTAAAAAGTTACTTTCTAAAGAATTCTCCTTCCATACTTTTATTTTAACCTAATTTTGCGAGAGAAAATGAAAATTATCTCCCTTTTCATATAAGATTGTACGTGAGTGTGTTTAAAATACCGTTCGAATATCTGTTTTTCTTGGATGAAGCGTATATAAAATGACCATACGTCCCTGGACAATCATCTATATTAGAATTATCCAAAAATTACGGTAACACTCACATGGTTTGGTTTGGCTACGTGCCAAGAAGATTCCGTCGGTGTGTTTCTGTCTACAAATTAGAATACACAGAGGATAAATGGACATTATTGCTATTTGACTGTTTATTTTATTTATCTTTTTAGGCGAGTTTAACAGCTTCCTTTCCTTTTTACTTTCTCGTATACGAAGTATACAAAGAGAAAGTATTGTAATCGTCAAAAAATTCGAACTCCAGATTTTCACGAATCTCCACGTTTTAGACCTTCCTGAGTCCGAAAAACACAATTTTGGAATTATGTCTGTCTGTGTGTCTGTATGTCTGTGTGTGTGTCTGTGAACACGATAACTCGAAAACTATTAGAGATAAAGGGATGAAATTTGGTATGTGAACTTGAAACATAATTTGTAGGTTTCTATCAAATTTTGGACAAAATCTGTCAAAGGGAAGTTTGTCAATCTGTACGTCCGCGGTCATGTGAACACTATAACTCAAAAACTTGAATAGCTAGATGGATAAAATTTGGTACACAGTTTTATCGTCATGAATGTAGGTCCGTATAAAATTTTGGGTCAAATCCGTCAAAGGGTTGATTGTCTGTCGGTCTGTATAATCGCATACTTGTTCAGTTTTGAAACCAACTCCCTGCGCATGCCTACTGGTGGCAATGCCTGTGCAAAGAAGAAGGGACGCTCCGACAACTTGGCAGTTTGCCAAAAACCAATTCTGGCGCGATTTTGTAAGGAAACAAACATTTAGGGAGTCTCGCCAGGTCCTGTTGCGCAGAAGAATGCGCAGGGGATTTGAATTTGTTTTGATCCTTCAAACCACGCGTGATTCCAACTTTGGTTTACTTGCGACGGAAGTTTATTTGACGTCTTTTATTATTCTAGTTTTCTCTACATGTGTTAGGAGTATACGAGAAAGTTTAGGGGAGACCACTCCCGCTGGTTTATGTTGATTCATCGGATTGAATTATGATATGTCCTTCGTTTTTTTTTTCTTTTTATTTAATTCATGCACACAGAACTATTTAGAATAGTTCAGTTTTTGTTAAAAAGTTTCTTCCTCTTCCGTACATAATTTTGGAAATGAATATTTATATATTCATATATTTTATATTTTTCCCTCAACCGTTCTCACACTGAAAGGCTCCTTTTACTTAAAGATTTGCATTCACCAATTCATAATTTTTTTTTTATTTTGTATTTCTGTTAGTGAATTTTGCATTACTTTTTACTCGGGCAAAACGAAAGTTAGTATCAATTGATTCATCAGTTCTGTTTTTCATGCTTTTTTTATTTCTTAAGCACTCTGGATGAGATTTTCTTCAACAACTTTCGTTAATAAATCTGTGGCAATCAGATCTGAGATATTGTTGGCAAGCGAAAAAACCGTCTTAAATCTTCGAGTAGCTTTAAGAATTTTACTCGGGGTTAGAAAAAAATGTTCAGTTTTGTCACACGCATTGAAATATTTTTAAACATTTAACTAGATAAAATTTTTAAATGTTAACTTCAAAGAAAAATTCTTTTCCTTTTTTACCATACATACATTATGATCTTTCTTTTTCAGTCCTTAATATCTGCTTGATGTGTTAATTCCGACGGATATTAATTTCCGTTATGTGTTGGTTATCATCATTAGGAATCAGATGTCGTGAATCAGTCAGAAAATTCTTGTTTCTGCGCTTCATCCCGATTTTATCTACGTTATAATTAACAAAATCTGGGTGCGTTATACGTACAGCAGAAACTGAAGATCTAAAATTAAATTTTCAATCTATTCTTTCAAAAATTAAATCTAAATAATTTCTTAACATCAGCTATTTACGTATAAATAAAATTCGAAACAATCCAGTCAATTAAATTAAAATTCTAAACAAATCCTGGGCACTTTTTCAATCCGAGACAAATGGTCAAAATCCGGGATCGTCCAGGCTAGTTCGTGACATCTGGTCACTTGACCACTCTGACAGTCCACATAAATACATTCGAATTTCCAGCATGGCGAATATCAACCATGTTTTACGAAATAAAAACGCCAATGTTATATTCGACAATGATATATCAATATCATATTACGTTATTTTTTTACTTGGCAAGCAAAAGTTGTTTGATATTCACCAATGGTACAGTTAATACGAAAGTACCTATATTCGGTGCTCCCTGTTAGCTTCGAGCTGGATATTTGTTATCTAAACCATGATGAGTACAATCATCACAGTATTTTTATTTCTCCGAATTTCGTCACAAAATCACTCTAGAAGAAACTGTGGAATTAAAATCCAAAGTGTTGAAAAATGCGAAAGCCATTTTAAAAGCTGTAAGCAAAATCGCTGTTTGTTTGACATAATCTAACTCCGAAGCCCAGGGCACATTTCAATTCGCAACAAACAGTCAAAATTCGGGACCGTCATTGCTAATCCGTCACTTCTGGTCCTAGTCACCTTATTTTTTGCGGCCAAAATAAACATATTTGTTGGTTTGTTTCCCAGGAAACAGATTTGTTTCCCCTTAACAGCGACGAAGGCCGGTCTCAGGCGGTTGGCTTCTTTTGAGGGGAGTCGTGGTTCTGAGATGGCTTAGGAGATAAGCGCGGTTGGAGGTCCAATTACCCTTACCAACCACAGCCCATTTCCGTGCGCCTTAACTCTTTGAACCCGGCTAGGGTGAGAATCCAAGTGCCTCAAAAACTAGAGTAAATTTTCATTCATGAAATCAGAATGAAATCCTCCATTTCTCTACAAAAACTCCAGGAGGACGACACCCAAGGTTGCGCGATCAATTGTCAACAAAGAAAGGAACTAATTTTCTCCCGTAAAATTCACACAGGCGCCCGAAACCGCCTGAGTCCGGCCTGTGTCGAATGAGGCGGTTTGAGGCGGAATAGGGCTCAATGGGTTAAGGGAAGGTCCTCGTTTTAAAGGGGGTAGAAGGAACCAGCGGGAGTGTTCTCCCCTAAACTTTCTCGTATACTTCCCCCAAAAGGTGCCGTTTCTCCTTCCCCCGCGTGGCTAAAAAAATTCGAACCTACTGTTATCCAGAATCTAATGACTATCAGAAGGTTTTTCATTATAGTGATTGAAAAATATCTAGGTAAAGAATTCAAAGAGATGCGTACCGATTAAAACGCATCTATCGCACACTGCTAGGTTTCACTCTTGCCGTCTTAAGGACAAACTGACGTAATTCGCTCCTTCCGGGAGCATGCGCGTGGAGGTAGCGGATTGGTTTCAATGGTAAATTATACAGGCCGACAGACAGTCAACCCTTTGACGGTTTTGGCCCAAAATTTTATACGGACCTACATCCATGACGATAAAACTGTGTACCGAATTTTATACATCTAACTATTCAAGTTATCTTAGTTTAAGTCAACCACATACCAAATTTCATCCCCGTAGCTCTCATAGTTTTCGAGTTATCGTGTTCACAGACATACAGACACACAGACAGACATAATTCCAAGATTGTGTTTTTCGGACTCAGGGAGGTCTAAAACGTGGAGATTCGTCAAAATCTCGAGTTCGAATTTTTTGACGATTACAATACTTTCTCATTGTATACTTCGTATACGAGAAAGTAAAAAGTCACCTATAGATTAAAGACTTAAACCATGCTGAGGATAGTCATCACAATGTTATTATTTCGCTGAATTTCGTCACGAAATGACTAGAGAAGAAAAAAGACAAAAATGTTTGCCAATAAAATAAACACCACTTTTTCACAAATTAATTGTTTGCATAAACCTATTTGCTGGTCCTTGGTTAACCTTCGAGTTCTATATCTATGATTTAAACCATGCTGAGGATAATCATCACATTGTTATTATTTCGCCGAATTTCGTCACTGCATCACTCTAAAGAGACAAAAGAAGTAAATTCCAAAGTGTTTACAAATGCAAAAACCACTTTAAAAGCCATAAGCAATCAGTGTTTGACGTAATCTAAATTTAACTCCGAAACCTTCCCTCTCGAAGAGCGCTTCGAGTTGTCACCTGATATTGGCAAAGCGTCCTTTCTCCGGCTCTTCTATTTCTGACAGATGAGTAACATAAACATCTCGAAAGTCCTCTCAAAAGTGTGTCAACAAAATTATCTAACAGATAACGGAGGAGATAAAGCGTGCTTCTCTCCTTATTTTCAATAAGCTGTGTGCTTAAATTTTACATTGGAAATGATTATGGTGAAGTGACTCGACTTTTACCGACATTTAAAAAGGATGCATAAATAAGGTTGGACCAAATATGGGGAGCAAAGAGAAGCGCGCTTTTTATCAGAGTTTTGCACACACGATTTAATATTTTAATACATTTAAAAGGATGCATAAATAAGGTTGGACCAAATATGGGGAGCAAAGAGAAGCGCGCTTTTTATCAGAGTTTTCCACACACGATTTAATATTTTAATATGATACTGTTTATAGGCTGACATACTATCTGTAACTACGTGATGCGACAATGGCTGAAAACATTCTACAGGGTAGATCATTCGACCACCAGCTACCAAATTTAGCACTTAGTTCTTGGGTAGAGGTGCTCACTAAAAAATGACCTTTTCAAAATTTTAATGAGATATTTAATTAATTAAAAATTAATCGAAACTTTAAGGTTTTTATTCTATAACTTCGGAGAATATTATTGCACAAAAATAATTTTTCAGCACTTTAAAAATTCAAAACATTAGATTTTCAGCGATATGAATTTTATTTCAGCGCAGTTTTGTGTTTAATTTTAAAAACAGCTACCGACGAAACGATTGGGGATTTATTTTTCCAATTAAAAAGAAAACTGAGGAAAAGCTATTTCTGAAAAAGCTGAAAGATTTTTTAAAGATACAAATTGTATCTTTAAAAAAATCAAATGAAGTTTTTTTCTCTTTAGATGATTTTTAAAATCCACTCAATCGGAAATAATGAATTAAGGCTTTTTAAAATTGTTTGAATTTCCAAACATGAAACTCTTTTAGAGCGACCACCCCTCTTAACGGCCATTTTCCTTGAAACAGTGTGTGGCCACTGTAGAGAGGTTTCACTGTATTTCGAAACGTCGTTAATGTACCATCACGTGACTTCAACGCACTCTTGTTGCCATCTTACGGAACAAAAGTAATACAACATTTT
The DNA here is from genome assembly GCA_013235015.1 of Araneus ventricosus. Taxonomy (NCBI): domain Eukaryota; kingdom Metazoa; phylum Arthropoda; class Arachnida; order Araneae; family Araneidae; genus Araneus; species Araneus ventricosus. The sequence continues at coordinate 69,100 of BGPR01004507.1, read as the reverse complement.
AAAATGTCAGTATTTTAAATGAAATGCAATCATTTTTAAAAGCCTAAATGCGACATTAAATTTTACATTCCAATCCAAATTGTAACCACATATTGCTTAACAGGATAATAATAATAAACTTATAACGAGAAGTGGTAACGATATATTATATAAAAAAACATTTCTTTGCTAAATAAATAGCATCTAAATTTTTATTTATGTCGATAAAAAATCGAAATATAAAATATTATCTTCCCTGTTGCTAGTATAGTTTTCATGGAAAAACCAAAAGCGCAGTGAAAACAAAATAAAAGCACTTATTTCACTAACTAGATATTAATATTATTTACCGATTAAGTCGGTAAATCTTCTGAAAATCATCCGTTACAAGTATTAAGCACCTAAAGGACTTGTATTGAAAAATTATTGAGTACTTTAATTTCGGTGTCTTTTTGGCACTAGTATTTTATTTTTGGTATCAAATCAATCGCTTGTGGAATGCAACTTGTTGCTTTATAAGCGTTTGTATTAGCCTTAAAATATCAAAATGAATCAACATTAAAAAAAAGATTCTTTTTTATCTTTTATGAAACAAATAACATTATGCCACTACATCCAGCAAAATGATTAAAAATATTATTTAATTTATTAGATATTAAGATATTATTTCATTAACTAAATAAGATAATTAGATATTCCAGTCATCAAGTCGGTATGACATCTGGGATTCACCATTACAGGCGTTAATGTTATTAATAAAAAAAGAACCATTCAGAAATTACTCAACGCATCGGCATATGGTTTGCCTCTTACGCTAAAAATTATCAAATTAAAATCACACAAAATTCAATAAATTATAAAAAAATTAAAAGTCGTAAATTAATCGCAAAGCAAAACGTCACTTTAATTGTAACTGCGTAACCAAATTAATCCATCACTTTTGATTAACAACATTTCTTTCTCGGTTCCGACTGATTCTGATTTCGCCATCGCGTTTCTATGCCAAAATTAGATTCAAGGTCGGAGGGTGACAACAAGCCTATTAAATGAGTAATAGAAACCGCGTGCGCCAATTAATCGCACGTTCGTTAGCAGGGAACGCGCGCAAACATGCTTTTGTTGTGACTTTGTAATTCCTTATTGCTAGAAGTACGCATTTTGCTGCGATTATAGTATTTGTGAATTTCGTCCAACACACACTCTTTGCTCTTTCAGATCTTTGTAGCACTGCCAAGTTTTTGTAAAAACTAAGGGACGCACTACAAAATGCAATCGATGACATTTCGGAGAATAATTTTCTTTTTTATTTGTTTACAATTCTTTTTGTTGCAATGCCAGATGTGTCTAACAGTGTTCTAAGATCAGTTCTTTTTCGCATTGATGGATCCTTGACAAAAGAAACAGACAAAATTTAACTTCATGCCAAGCCGCCGAACAAAATAATGGCGTGTCCCCCCTCCCCCTCATAAAAACAAACGTCTACAAACGGTAAATGAACACGATTCAATGATCATCGATCACACGACAGTGGCAGTTGACTCTTGTCTAAGCAATTAATAAGTAGGGTGACATCCCTGCGTGTCGCGAGTTTAAATCTGGCCTTCCTCCGTCCCTTACGAATTATGATAATTAAATCCATCAATCGCCCTGAGAGTAGGCATGGGAAAAACCGAAAACCGTTTTTTTTTTTTGTTTCGGTTAAGCGGGTTTTTTTTTTCCCTCGGTTTAAACCGTTTTTTTTTTTTTTTTTTTTTTCCCCCCTCGGTTTAAACCGGTTTTTTTTTGTTTCGGTTAACCGGTTTTTTTCGTTTTTTGTTTGCCTCGGTTTAAACTTTTTTTTAAAAATCAAAAAACCGGAAGAAAAAAAACCGGGGCGGAAGATAGGCTCGATTTTAGGTTCGACTAAACTAAAATTTACTAAATCATAAAGCTTTGAATTTCATCATCTTATGCCGATCACCGACAACTGCTCCCTCGAGGTGTCTGTTTGTTGGCGGATGACTGAAAGAGTCTTTATGAACAGATAAATATTGGTCAATGGATTGATTTCCCAAAAAACAATACTAATAAGAAATTTTGTCTGCAAACGGCGTCTGCCTTTTGTAGCCAAAAAAAATTAATCTTTAGTCGGAAGTTCTGTGGCTTCCGAAAGATTAGTATCTGTGTTGAATGATGTTGGTTCCGATGAGAGGTGTCGACTCACGGATCAACTCATTGCTGAAAGAGTCTTTATGAGCAGATTAGATGATAAATATTGTTTAATGAATTGATTTCTCGTGAAAACAATGTTAATAAAAAATTTTGTCTATAATACTTACTTATTGCAATAATTACTCATTTATTATTCTTAAATATTGTATTAATTACTTATTTATAATCATTACTAATTATATTACTTAGTTATCGTATTAATAGTTACTTATTGTATATTTTTATTAATAAAAAATTCTGTCCACTAACGTTGCTTTCTAAGAAACAACAACCGAAAACCGGTATTTTCAAAAAACGGTTATTTTGAGCGGTTTCAACCGCCAGGTTAAACCGGCGGTGAAAAAAAACTGTTTAACCGTAAACCGGGTTTTTTTTTGGAAAAACTGCCAACGCTACATTAAAGACAGACAAAATAAAATGTAAGAAAACTTACGATGAGTTTTGTTTCTACAATAGATGCTGAGAAAGTTGAAACCAATACAAACAAAATGTCATTATCAACGCATGAATCTTTGAATATTTCTAAAACTTTCTAGACCTATCATCTAGAAATTTTTAGTTGAACTTAGAAGTTCAGAACTTAGAATTTAGAAGTTTTAGTTGAACCTATTCCCTGCTGCAACAGAGTCAGACGTTCCAGTAATGGAGAGATGGTACAAGTGCTGTTCATGTACATCTTCAAAAAGGAATCAAATCTTGAAAATAGAAAGAGATTCGAAACAACGTAGCATGATAATATTTTAGGCTTCATTCGTCTATCTTGTCTTCATTTGGCTTGATTCAATCAGCAGTTGCATTCTGTTCGTAAACCATCAAGCAATTTGTAGAAAGAATGCCAACCTGAAAGCATGATCGTGTTAAAATCTGGTGATCGTGGTGGCCATAGAAAATATACATCCACCTGTCACGATACAGTGGTTTCCAGACTTAATACTGCTTTAATACTGCCTCTGCCACATAAGCGCAGCATTTCTGGGCTTATTTTCCATCCATAACTCTTTGAATTACTTTTGCGCGATCATTTTTTAAATAACTATTTCGTAAACTATTAATACTTTTCTATCATCTCAGAATCCAGAAAATTTCCTTGAAAAGTTCTTTATGTTTGGTTTCTTAAATGAAAAAGAAACTTTACGCCGATTTCTAAAAAAAATATATCCACGAATCAGATACCACACTAGAAGGGTTACTGCACTTAGACACATGTTAGAAACGCAGGCACGCAATTTTTTCATAATTTGTAATTTATGTCCTTTATGGCAATTTCTCCATACGTGCAAGAAATCAATAATCCGTTTTCAGAGTGACCGCGTGCTCTATCGCTACATCAGTGTTTCCCAAACTTTTTTGTTTCACACTACACCTAAGCTTTTCTAAAATACTTATTCCCCCTATCTAACATACGCATAATTTTTAAAATTCAAAAAATTGAATTATTCACTGAAGATAACTTAAATGATAGGTATTAAGAAAAATTGTTGAGAAACAAGTAAATTTACGAAACATAATGGAGAATTGAAATTCAAGTACGAAATAATTTTAATGAAGGATTTTTATAAATTATTTTAATTATTAGTAATTATTTATTACTAGCCGACTTCGGATTGTTCGCCGGGAATATGATTTCAATTAAATCTTGTATCATTTTATAATCATGGTTCTCTTAACAACGTAATTTTAAACTTCAGATTGTGGTAGATATTTACCCCATGTTCTATTAATGACCTTGGACCTCTTCTGTTCATTGCCTACATAAATGTTGCTAATGTAGTCAAATAACTGACCATGTCATGTAACCTCGAATTCTATGTTGTCGGCAATATCTTCACTTTCATTCATCTTGTAAAATATGCATTTGATTTCAATATTAAAATGACGCAGCACATTTTTTGGGCGAACAGCATGTTAGATGGATTAAAACATGCTGAGAAAAGAATGAAAACATAGCAAACATAACCATTGAGATTAATGGATATATTTCTTAATGTAAGCAGAGCACAAAAATTTTGAAGAAATCTATACTTAGAAAAGGCAATGTTTGTGTATGTGCGTGTGTGCGCACGATGTCCAGACGAATCTATCGCACTTACAGCCATGAAATTTGGCACACAGGTAGTCGTAATGGTGACTCAATGCACCTCGAAGGCGGAATTTTAAAATTTAATCTATAAATTTTTTATTTAATGTTTTGTGTGGTTTTGGGTCATTTTCGGCACGTTTATGGCTGTAGTATCTTTTCTAATGATAGTTGAAAAACAACCAATACACCACTGGATAGAACAAACAATTTTCTTTCGAATGAAATTTGTTTTTAGCTTCAAACGTAATTTACTGAATTGTGAGAAATTTTAAAAAATAGTTAGTTTTGCCATCGAAATTTTATTTTTGTTTTTAAATTTGCTGCATCCGACGTTCTAATAACACTATTATTTTCAATTTTTTCAGCTTATAACTGGAACGGTTCTGTCGTATTTAAAACAAGAACGGTTAAAATATCTTTTCCCGTTTTTTTTAATTAATTTTTTCCTGGCCAGTTGAAAGATATTTTTCTCTAGCGAGTTTCCTCCCGCGACACTTCTCCGGAACGTTGCTGGTAATTTCATTGGCTGACGGGGCAGATCGTCGGTGACGTCATAACCTTCAATTGAATGACTTCGATTAATATTTTTGGATTCGATTTTATATTTTGCTTGCTGTATAATAATGATTTTCACGCTGCAATTTTTTAATATTGTTTTGGATTAACGTACTCTGTACTGTTTTTCTACAGTTAAAATGTCATTATCGTGGAAAAAAGATAAGCGGGAAAATCAAACAAAGTGTATTTTTTGTTTTGATTTTGTTTTCAAAAATTTCATGTCATTGTGGACGGGTTTTTTTTTCATTTTGTAGAAGTCCTGATTCCACGGGTAACGCCGTGCGCGTTCTGCTAGTAAAATATGAAAGCAAAATGTATTAGGATATTATCTCAGATTACAATAAAAGAGAAATCTGCAATTAAATATTTGTTTAAACAATGAAAACGGTTTGAGTTGCGTTGCAACAATGAAAAGTATTGTTGTAAATTATGCCAAAAAATATTTTTTAAAATTTAATAAATTCTAGAAAAAATTGTACGGCAATATTGATACCATTGAAAAGGTAATTTTTTGCACTTTCAGATGGTGTAAAAATAGTTTTTCTCCTGCTATATTTTCGGAAGTTATTAAGGAAAAACGCCAAAATTTCGGTTAATTTTTAATTAATAAAAATTTTGAAATAAGGGGCTCCGAGGTGCACATTCCCACCCTCCAAAGTATGTTTGTGCCAAATTTAGTAGCTCTTAATCTATCGGTCTGCTCTGTAGAGTACCAACACATGGGGACACACACATTCTACTTTATTATTAGTAGAGATTTAGTGTGATACTTGCTCTTGATGCTTGCCGCATAGAGATTTTATGTCAGGTTCCAATTTAGTTAGCTTCAGTCTCAAGTCTCTCTGTTGAGTGATATCCATCCGATTACTTTCTTAGAAGTAAATTATTTATGGCACTAAATCCACGTTCAGCTAAATATGAAGATGGAAACGGTAACAATGGTTTTCTTGCACATTTGGTTGAATTTGCATATTTGATTTTTGTTTCCTGACAAATCATGCCATCGCTACTTTTATATTAAATAAAGTTTTAACTGACTCATCATTTTGCATTTCAGTTAGTTCTTCTTGGTAATGCATTGCCCCCGTTAACAATAAAATTGGGCCTCTATGGGTCGTGGGCCCCACGTGGGGAAAAACTGCGCTAGACAATGGGTAACTGTACAGAAAATGAAAGAGAAAATCTGTTCATTCTTACGAATGAAATCTCACAAAGACGCAACCACGTTTAAAAAGTTTATACTCTAGTGACAGGCGTACGTATTAGCATTGAATAAAACAATGGACCGATTATCTGAATTTGAAACGTGCAATGACGTGAGTTTTAAAAAGAAAAACTCCAACAGAGTATTTTTCCTAAAGACGTTTGAATTTGAAATTAATTGATAAATTTAGCGACATTCACAGAATATTTATACAGCTTAACTTGTTTACCCCCCTAAAGATAGCATTTTTTTTTCTTTTGCTATCTAATAAGATGACCCCCTCCTATTTTGGAGAGGGGTTGTCGTTTTCATTTATCTAAGAAGGCATAGAATACTTGAGATGCTTATGGATTAATTTCTGTGTCAAATTATAAAGCTAATTAAAGATTAAATTTTCGTTTCTAAGCCTAAAAATGATACCCGCGAATATCACGGGCGCGAGACTTAAGGAGTTAATTCATTTTTATTGTTAACTTTCTGTTTCCGTATAAGCTGTGCACTCCATAAAATTATTTTTAAATATTTAAATGCTAACAGAACAATAATTTGTTGTCTGAAAATACAAATAATTTATAAATCATACTTTTGTCGATGCTTTCATTCTTTAAAAATAAATACATTTTATAAAAACACACTTTTCTTAGTGAATTGAAGAGCGGATTTTTTAAATTTTAATTATTTTCTACACACACATTTTAGTCTTTAATTTTTAATTCATTATTATAAATATTATGGTATCTTGATTTAATTTTTTCTCAAATTCACCATCAGAAGGCGCCACTGAGTCACAAACTAATTAACTTAATCGGCTAAATGACAGTTAGTTATATTAACATCCCGTTTTGAAGCAACCCGATGGTTATTTTGAGATGGACCAGACAATTTTCAGCCGTGGTCAGATAAAGAGAACGACACTTGAGCCGGCACTCCCTCTCGAAATTTCCGCACCACTCCAGCGGGAGGACTTTTTATCTATGACGTCAGATTTAACGTGCACCTGAGTCACATACACGGAGAAACTTAAGTGGAATAGGGTTTCCAACCTGGAAAACCTTCAGCCCCGAAGCCGAAACCTTACTACTAGGCCACCGTGGCCATCGGCTAGCTAGTAATTAAGTTCTGTCTACCGATCGACATTTCATTTGTTATTGCGAATCGAACACTGGCTCCTTGACGCTGCACTATTGTGGTGCGTAAACCGCCTTACCAGATCTAAGCAGGTTTTCACATCTAAACTTCGTTATCAGAATAAATATTAGTATTTTGTCTTCCAAATGAAATCACGCAAGATAATTTTTTAAACGTATCAAAATTGTCCATTTCACTGTCAAAACATTTGTTTAAAGTTCGGTCTCAAAGAAACAAAATATGAATTTCGGGCATGATCTGCTAAAGAAAAAATAAGCTATGAGAGACTTTAAGTAGGATTTTTTATTCTATGAATTAAAGAACTTAAATTTCGCGGTTCGATTTCTTGAAATTATAAGTTTTAATTTCTTTCGTTCTTTTTCTTTTCTTTTTGCTGAGTATTCATCGGTCATATTCTTTCGCGATCACGTGCCTGACTGTCAGTTTTACTCATGTTAGTTGATCTAAGATATCAAGAACCCACTGAAAAGAGGTTACAGGTTCTGCAATATGGACTCGTCTCAGATATCAGTCGAGGGAGAAGAAGCACGTTTGCATCACGAGTGCACGAGCTAACAAAACATTCACCCACCTTTGCGCTAATTAACGAGCTGGGAATATTTATTTACATTAAATAAGGAGAAAGGACTATTCATTTTTACTAAATAAGTAGCAAGGAATATTCATTTGTATTAAATAAAGAGCAAAGAACATTCCCTTGTACTAAATAAGTAACAAGGAATATTCAATTGTATTAAATAAGGAATATTCATCTGCACTAAATAGGGAGGAAGAAATATTCATTTGTACTAAGTAAAGAATAAGGAATATTCATTTTTACTAAATAGGGAGCAAGGAATATTCATTTGTATTAAATAAGGAACAAAGAACATCCCCTTGTACTAAATAAGTAACAAGGAATATTCAATTGTACTAAATAAGGAATATTCATCTGCACTAAATAGGGAGGAAGAAAGATTCATTTGTACTAAGTAAAGAACAAGGAATATTCATTTGCACTACATAGGGAGCAAGGAATATTCATTTGTACTACGTAAGGAGCAAGGAATATTCATTTGTATTAAATAAGTAACAAGGAATATTTATTTGTACTAAATAAGGAACAAGGAATATTCATTTGTACTAAAATAGAAACAAAGAATATTTTTGTATTAAATAAGGAGAAAGGAATATTAACTTGCACTATATAAGGAACGCACTAGTTTGGCGAAAGACAATAATTAATGCAATATTGTATCAGCTGTGTAAGTGTGCTTTTCTCGTAAATGAATTCGTTTGAAACATTATAATCATTCTTGACATTAAATAGCGGTTCTACAATACAAGTGTATTTCGTCCCGTTTTGTAGCTACACGAAGGCTATATTGGGGGTGGACGTCGTAATCTTGAACAGTAGTGAGATAAAGAGGATGACACCTGATCCAACACCCCCTCTCCAAATTTCAACACCACTCTAGCGGGAGGATGTTTGATTCTGACCTATTTAACCTACACCAGGAGATGGATTTTTGGTGGAATTGCACAACACTAAAAGTTAAACTGTTACTAAACAGGGTTTATTTATTCATTATAATGCCCAATGGTAAATATATCAATTAAAGAATGTTGTAATAGGTAGCTTTTAAATGCGTTTTGATTTTAATTATTTTTAACAATACATTATATATATATTTCAGAAAAAACATAAATTTTCCTCTGTTTTGAACCTAGAAAATCTTAAACTTGCAATAGATGAACAAATAATCAAAATATCTAAAACAGAAAGGAGTCTTTAAACTATTAATAGCTTTCTTATTGCAAGTTTTTTGAAATTGTATCGAAGTAATATTTTAAATGAATAAAAAAAATTTAGTACTAAGTGAAGTTTCGTTATGAAAATTTAAAATACATATTTATTTATTTATTTTGAGAAATTTATCGAAATATTTAAATTTTAAATGATTTAAGGAAAAATAATAGCTGATCAGATTAAATTAATCAGCCGATTTTAATTATTATCCAAAGTTTGATAATTTTTCAGATTTTGATACACCAGAAAAAATTTTTTTTTCATGACGCATCATTTTCTTATTTTACAAATGTAACATTTAATTTAATTTTAAAATCGTCTTAAAGAGACTATATAGTTTAAATGCCTACTAAATACATAAATATCACTAAAATGAAAGAAGAGGTATTGAATATGATATCTATGCCCCCTGATTAATATTTTCTTAAAATTTTGTAATAAATCAAATAAACATCTTTTTCACAAATTAAGTGTAAAGTTTGATTGGCTTAAACGTTATTTTTAATTTTCAAATAAAATTATTTGACCTTCAAATTACTGACGGAGAGGCATTTTTAATTTTTTTTTTCAAATGAAAAATAACAAACTGATGAAAACTGAATGTAAAATCTGAAGTAGATAAAAATATAAATTAATTATTTTTAATAAAATTATTCGACCTTGAAGCTGATAATTAATATTGATAAAAATCCAATAATATAATAATCACAATAAAGATTAAAATCAGAAAAAAATCCAATCAAAAATTTCAACAGAATAAAAAATCTCTAACTTTCAGAATGATTATAATTACGTCACGGAAATAACACGTCTTCTCCAAGAGAAAATAAATAACAGAATAAAAACATAGCAAGAAATAAAAAAAACCTCAATTTAAGGAATTTTATGCAAAAAAATGCACCTTAAATAATATATTCTCCACCCTGACACATAAATTAATTTCTCCTTTTTTTCCCTCAGTATACCATAAAAGGACCAATTTATTAAAAATTCCATTAAGTAAAGTTAATTTTTCAAAAAGTCCCCGAGCGCAAAATGTTATGAACGAAATAGCAATTAAAAAGCCGGTGTGGGACCTACCTCATCATTGGTCCACATGCTGCTGTTTTCTGCTGGATCTATTCCAAAAAAGCATTCCTTTTCTCTCTCTGTGCAAGAGAGGTTCTCTTCTGAAACCTCTTGCGATGAAGCGAGCTTCCTGGTTACGTACCCGATGCACGAAGAGATTTTTCCCTCGCCAAATTCCCTAGAGACCTCAGTAATTGATTATCTGACTCTAAGCTGCGATCATTTGTCGTCGGCTCTCTAAAATAAAGTGATTTTTCTTAATGGTACTTCGGAAGCATAAAGACCTTCGGCGCGATAATGGATTTTATTTGTTTGTGAATTTTAAATCTTGAAATTGTTGGGTTTGATTGTGTCGCCCGTTTCTTCGAGTGAAGAATCAGTGTAGCACAAATGTGAAAGCCTTTATTTCTTGTGACTTAGGAATTTTTGAAAATTGATTTTTTCTCCTCCTTTTTATATGAAGCAAGTTCGTTTAATGTAAGCCCCATAAACATTTCGACTGAAGACTTTTAGTTTATATGATTAATTTTTTCATAATAATGAATGGCGCGTAGAAATGTCAAATGCAAGAAATTAACATTTCTGCAACAGGAACCGTATCGCATTACTTTGTAAACCAGCGGGAGTGGCCTCCCAGAAACTTTCTTGCATGCGACCAGTAATATGTGGTGGCTAAACACCCAGTGGGTAGGTAAATATTTTTTGGGTATTTAGCGAAGGCCTGGGTATTTTGATAAAAAAATTATGAATGGTGATTTACAATGAAACATATAAAATTTATGAATTCCCCAAAACTTAATATTTTGCAAAAACCAGCGGGAGTGTTCTCCCCTAAACTTTCTCGTATACTTCCCCCAAAAGGTGCCGTTTCTACTTTCCCCGCGTGGCTAAAAAAATTCGAACCTACTGTTATCCAGAATCCAATGACTATCAGAAGGTTTTTCATTATAGTGATTGAAAAATATCTAGACAAAGAATTCAAAGAGATGCGTACCGATTAAAACGCATCTGTCGCACACTGCTCTTGCCGTCTCAAGGACAAACTGACGTAATCGCTCCTTTCGCGAGCACAGAAGTGCGCATGTGTGTGGAGACAGCGGATTGGTTTCAATGGTAAATTATACAGACCGACAGACAGTCAACCCTTGGGCGGATTTGGCCCAAAATTTTATACGGACCTACATTCATGACGATAAAACTGTGTACCAAATTTTATCCATCTAGCTATTCAAGTTTTTGAGTTATAGCGTTCGCATGACAGCGGACGTACAGATTGACAGACTTCCCGTTGACAGATTTTGTCCAAAATTTGATAGAAACCTACAAATTATGTTTAAAGACCACATACAAAATTTCATCCCCGTAGCTCTAATAGTTTTCGAGTTATCGTGTTCACAGACAGACAGACAGACACACAGACAGACATAATTCCAAAATTGTGTTTTTCGGACTCAGGAAGGTCTAAAACGTGGAGATCCGTCAAAATCTCGAGTTCGAATTTTTTGACGATTACAATACTTTCTCTTTGTATACTTCGTATACGAGAAAGTAAAAATTGCGTATGTTCGCCATTTTTGCACGCGCTGAGGTACCACAACTTTATTTAACGTTTTTGAGTACGAAATCTTACCATAGATATCATACAAGATTTCACCATACCTCTGGTTTTAATCACAGGCGTCCATCTGGAGAATGTCAGAACGAAGTTTCGTTTTAGATGGTTGCCATAATTTCCGTTAAGCGCGTTTGCCTCTGGCTACAATATCCTTCGTAGACCGCCAACCATACTAACTTGAGTAAAATAAGCGAAAAGCTCGCCAACACGCAGTTGCAATGTTCATTTTGAACCAAATATTCAATTTGAACACCTTTTTTTCAACGTATTGAAGCGAAAATTCGACACAAATCTACAATTAAGGTTAGAAGGCCACATACGAAATTTCATAAATCTAAGTAATTATCTTAAAGAGTTATTGTGTTCACAAGTTTGAGATTATACAGACCGACAGCAGTCACCCTTTGACGGATTTGGCCCAAACATTTGTACGAACCTACATTCATGATGATAAATATGGGTACCAAATTTTATCCATCTAGCTATTCAAGTTTTGGAGTTATAGTGTTCACATGAACGTGGACAGGCAGACTTCCCTTAGACGAATTTTGTCCCAAATTTGATAAAAACCTACAAATTATATGTAAAGATCATATACCAAATTTCATCCCCGTAGCTCTAATAGTTTTCGAGTTATCGTGTTCACAGACAGACAGACATAATTCCAAAATTGCGTTTTTCGGACTCAGGGAGGTCTAAAATGCGGAGATTCTTCAAAATCTCGAGTTCGAATTTTTTGACGATTACAATACTTTCTCTTTGTATACTTCGTATACGAGAAAGTAAAAACGGATATATTTTCAACATTAAAAAGTTTAATAATGTGTGTGAAGTAACTTTGAGAAATTAATCACCAAACCCATTTAGATTTCATTTCAAAAGCTAAGTTTGCATTAATTCTGTGTTGTACAGAGACTCTCCAAGTCTCCATTTTTCCTGTTATAAAAACTTTTTGTTCTTTATTTTTTTAAATATATTGTAGAAATAAAAAAAATATGTCTTCTGACATTTGCTGAATTTATGGTTTCGGTTTGAAAGCAATTTTATTCTAAGATAAATTTCTGATCTCCTGAAAGTGCAGTAAAATAGAAATTAGTCATTGATTAAATAAAAAGTGTAAAAGCTTCGAATTTTTTGAAGAAATGTTCAAAATTATAAAAACAGAAATAATTTTTATTTATTTTTAATTTTTAGAGCGAGTGTAAGAATTCGAAAAATAATTTTACAAAAACAGCAGTAAATTTTATTTATTTTTATTTTTAAAGCGACTTCAAGAGTAAGCAATCGAAAAAAACTTTAAATATTTTTTGTATCTTCTAACATTCGTTAAAACTTTTGTACGTCCACTGTCTGAGCATTACACGGAAAGGTGACGTTTATTTCACTCCATTTCAGTGGTTTGCAAACAAAATAAAAACAAAACCGTACCTTTTGTGGATGTGAAATTTCGTTTTAACATTTTGCATTTCATCAAAACGGATTACATTAAATTAATAATTCTGTAAACAATAAACCTCGCGTACCCCCCAATATATATATATTAATATAAATCTAAGTATAACTTATTATATATGATCATACAGAAACAAAGTAAACAAAACATATCAAGAATCAAATCCTAAACTAAAAAGTCATTATTTGAACATTACAACAAAATTTAAAACAAAATCTAAAGAATTGAAAATACTATAGATACCATGAACAAAAAATTAAGTATAAACATTTATATGTCAACAAGTAAAAAACTCAGTTGTTATTAAAAGTATTGAAAAAGTCAATCCAAGTATATGGAGTTTTCAACAATTAATATAGCAGCTTGGCTGTGGACAAGCTTTAGCCAGGTTAAATTAATTTTGCTGTATAAACCATCCCTATTATATATATATATATATATATATATCAAAACAAACTTAGAAACACAAGACAAAAACTCAAAAAACATTCAAGACAAAATGGCAAAAATAGACAAAAACCAAAATAAAATTTAAAAATATCATAGCGAGCCGCTCGTCAGGAAGAGAAGCTCGCTCATGATATTAATTTGTGCTTTTTTCTGCTAACGACAAACGAAATCCGTTAAAAATTGCCGTCATCCCCTCTAAAAGCACAAGACAAATAAAAATGGAAGAATTCTTGAATAAAAAATAAATACATTTAAGAAGATTTAAAAAGAATCAAAAACAAAAAATCCGAATACAAATACAAAAAATCCGAATACAAAAGACCTAGAATAAAATAAATAAAAACAGCCGTATACATAAAAAATAATAAAATAAAAGCGAAATACGAAAGCGAAATGATATATATATATATATATATATATAATCTGTCTTTAAGAAAAGTGAAAACATTTCTTCCTGGGTTTTGACAGGCTCGAAAATGTCCCTACTTTTGTAGTCCTTCCACTCGCATTTGTAGTGTTGACACGGTCAAAAACATGTTTTTGTTAGTTATTTCATTGTGTTTTTTGTTAAATTATCGAAAGTATTGTGGTGTTCTTTATGATTCTTATTGTCAGGTGAGTAAAGTCTGTAAAGTTAAAGTGTTTTGGTTTCCATAAGCCATAAGATATGACATTCGTCACGACACGATACAAAACTTTTTATACCTCACTCCGCCCCCCCCCGCCCCAAATCCTGGATTCGCCACTGCAAAACATCCATAATTTGTCTCTCGAGGAAGTTCCTTCTTTGCCCCATACATACAGTATCTTACAAAGCTATATTTACAATCTTAAACGAATCGATGTCAAATATTGCACACTATATTATGCAGAAATCTTACTCCTATGTTTACAAAACAAACACATTTACCTCAAAAATGTCGGTTATCCGAAACAAAAAACCGGTAGGTCTTTCCCATCCTTATTCTAAATATGTCCGAAAGTTTCGCGGGGGAGTGTGCTAATATCGGGAAAGTTGAACGGGCGAAGATATTCTTTTCTGAACATTCTTAAAGAAAGATTGGGAAAATGCAAAGGAAACGACGGAAATCAGTAACATTCGCGAATCTTCTTATCAAAACTGTTTCAAAAAATGCACATAAGAAGTTTGATAACAAATAAAGGAGCTTGTTAAAATTTTCATACGTACTTGGCGGGCCTTTTATAGTTTCAAATAAACAATTTTTGAAAATCTGGTCGAAAGAAAAGAAGTCACGATTTAAAATTTAGACTCTATTAGCCGAGTTTTTGATTATCCGAGGTAAATCAAGCTCGGATAATCGAGGTTTATTGCATGGATCATCCAAAAGTGTATCAAACTGAGAGGAAACTAGGTCACGCAATCGGGATTAATATTTTTGCTCGGAAGATCGAATGAAATAAAGTGATAAGGATTCTTTGTCGCTTTATTATGGCAACGCTCAAAATTTCCCTACAATATGTATCCACCATTTCAGAATTATAACGAAGCTCGAAAGACAAAAAATTTAAAAAATCGAGCCTCTACTGTAACATGATAATGGATTAAGCTTGAATCGTTTATCTTGTCCTTGTCTAGATTGATTGCATCTATGCGTAACGATTTTTACATCACGCAATTTACAGAAAGAATGCAAACCTAAAAGCATCGTCATGTTTAAAAACATCTAATGTTTTGATATGTGTTAAAGCATTGGTGATAATCTAATATTTATTTGTTGCACGCAATTACGTAAAGGAAAAGCATTACTAGAAAACTGTGTTTGAATTGAGTTTTGAAAAATTACCTAAACTTAGAGAAAAACCCTACGGAAATAAAATTGGTGTCACTGAAATTTTTGACGTAGACTTACGTCTCTCCATACTGGTCTAATGGTGTGTCGGGAATGGAAAAAATTATGACGCTTTTGGCGCTAAAGTTAAACGCTTATAGCTCCGTAACCAACTAACATAGAGAGTTGGTTTTAGTTTCATTTAACAAAGAAAGGTAGACATTGAAAATTTCAAAAAAAATATTAGAATTTGGAATTACTGTTTAGTCACAGTCGAGCTGCAAAGTTGGTGAAAATCGCGACAAATTTGGATGACGTCACAGCGACTGATGCGCGTGCACGCAGACTAAGGCAATTCATTCATCGATCGCCCGAAATATTACTCAAGAATTATTGAATTACGCCGAATTTCGTACTCAAGTTAAACGCTTATAGCTCCGCAACCAAATAACATAGAGAGTTGGTACATTTACTTTTACCTTTCTTTGGGAAGAATTGTCGCAATGGGATAGTGATTTTTAACACCGTTTTATGTAAAACAGATAGTGCCAGTGAAGCCTCTGGTTCTTAAGTTTCTCACAATGCCATGCTACAATTCAGCCATTCTTGTTTTAATTTAATGAAGAGTTAGTCACTCACTTCACATGTATTAATATTACTCTAAATTTTACGCTGAAAAGTAAAGATGGGAAAGAGGAAAAGGACCTACTTGAAATTCTTTTAATATTAAGAAGGATAAAAGTGTACAATGTAAGTACTGTAATGCTGAATACAAACATGGCAAATGTAAGCAAAATGGAGAAACACATGTCAAGGATGCAATAGATAATGAGTTTTGTTTTAAAGAAATTCTAACCATGTGACAACTACATCAAACTTGGAGTTTCTAAAACCTTTAAGCTTTGATGTTGATGATCCAGATGAACCCGATCTAGCGAGGGAAATGCCTAATACATCTTCAAATAACACAGCAGTTTCAGCAACAAGAAGTTGACGTTCACTATCACTTTTAAAAACTGTTAGAACTGCAGACATTTCTTCTGACTTTCAAGCATAAATGTCTGGTTCTTTGACTATTTCATTCAAAAAAAAATTATATACAAATGTGTCTCTCATTTTAGTTTAAATTATCAGCTCTTTATCATTTTAAAAGCAAAGTCGACATTTTCTTTTTTAAATTTTTTAAAATAACTCTTTTTAAAAAAGCACCAAATACATTATTATTCATTTACTCATTGTAATTAAAAAGGACTAACATTTAAATCAAGTATTTATGCATGATTTAGCATTGCGTTTGTTTTTCTGATTAATTTGTTTAGTTTTTATAAAATTTAAAACAGTTGTAAAAGGTTCATATGTTTCTAGTTTTTCTTTTTTTACCTTACCTTACACTCAATATATATAGTCATATCATTATTATACGCTAGTGCATTAATTTTATATGAATAAAAATTGATTGAAAAATACCCATTTTGGGTGCTTATCCGAGTAAATAACCAGAATATTCACCCTTTAAAATAAATACCCGGGCATTTTACATCACTACACAATTCGACGATTCTCATTATTAATTCTTGTACTACTGCGTTAAAAACGTCCAGAAACTTTTTTAATGAATTGCGCCATTCCCTTCAGGACAAGCGAAGAGTGTCATAGGATCGAGTAGTTAAAACATGTTTCATCCATTTCAAATTCGAACAGCGCATGCGCGTAGCTACATAATTCAGACATCAAAACTTCCCTTCGCAGTGAAAGCCAAGTCGTGGGTGCCCCATCACGATAAGGCTCCCGTTCCCAGATCCCCCTGGTGGCAAATTACCTGTCAAAACATCACATTCCGTTACTTCCACAACCAGATTATTCCCGCGACTTTTTTCCTCGCAAGAAGAATTTGCGGAGCGACGATTCTCAAGTTCCGAAGAAGTGTAGCAATGAAGGCACTGGAAGAGGTGGCCAAAGGAGATTTGTAATCCTCATTTACATCTTCGTGTGATCGATGGTGAAAATGCACAGTTGAATAGGTTGTTCTAAGCGAATTATTTATTTAGTGCAACAAATTTTTTTAGCTTGTTAGTTATTAATAGCTATTAACAACTCTTAGGTGGTGTTGAGAGCAGAAATTTGGCTCAATGAATTTAAAGATTTTGATCTTGTTAAATTCATATTTAGACATGTTAGATCGGAAATTGGTATGCTCCATAATTTTGATACAACATATTGGAATCGGATAAGTACTCGGGCTTGGGACTAATGGTGTAATAGAGAACTTAACGAAGAAGAGATCGTTTTATTGCTCGTGTGTATTCGAATTTCCATAGAACAAATATTTCAACATCATTTAATATAAATGACTGAGTAAACTCATCTTTCAAAGAACCTAATTCCTGTCTTTGAAACTATAAAACCAAATAATGGGAAAAAATATTTGTTAAACGTTCTGTTAAAATGGGTATTGGAAAAAAACGTATTTAGAAGACATTCATGTAGAAATAATAGGATTTATCTTGAGTGCAATAAAAATATATTTGGTTTTTTCCACATCATTAAGCAAAATTCCATAAAATCGCCGGGTTCTTTTTAATGACTTGGTTAAAGAAAAGAGAAAGCATTTACAATTTAAAATCTTCTCCCATACCTAAATATTTTTAAATGAAGAAAAAATATAATACAAACAACTTTCTAATAAAAAAAACACGTTGTAATTAAAGCAAGCGATGAAAGTCAAAGCTATTTCAATAACAACAATAAAAATTTTTTTGTCTGGCTTGTTACAATGTAACAACTTTTTTTCGATAAGGGAGGGATGCAAATGTTATCTATCGATTAGCAAAAAGAACGCAGTGCTTGCGCGGGGAAAAAAGGGAAATTTAGGGATATTTCTCTTTTGGCGGAAGATCTGCGAGAGGGCACTTTTTCGTCGTTCCGAAATCATCCTATTTTTTTTCATCCACTTCATCACGTGAGGGAGCCCTTCTCGAACAAAAAATGCAATTTGAGAAGGGTGATCGGCAATCACGTGACCCCGGGATTAAATAACCGAGTTTTCTCGGGCTGTAAAAACAAGAGAGAGAGTGAGCGGGGAAAAATGGTTTCGTTCCAATTCGAAAAGGGGAATGGAGCCCACTAAATAGGAATCAATTGGGGAAAATGGGAGGGTACAGCAAGGAGCTAATATATTTGGGTTCTGGGCGGAAGGAAAGTCAGTAACCTCCTTGAGAAGATATGTCACATTTTTTTTCTTATAAAATGCTTACTGCTTCCTTTTTTATTTCAAGAAAAACAGATGAAGATATAACTGTTTCCCAATTTCTTTTTTGTTTAGTTTCGAAAAATTGCTTGATAATGTATCTTATTTACCTATTTACCGTTAAAGATACTTTACCATCACTGCCAATAAATGCCATTTGCAATTTCTCGTATGCGAAGACATGTGAATATTATAATTACCAAATCGCACCTAGTTTGCGAATATTGTAACCACCAATACTTCGAGATGTTGAGGAAGCTCGTTGAAGATGTTGGTGACGTTTTAGATCTCCCTAAGGCCGAAAAACACGTTTTTTGAATTGCGTCTGTCTGTTGGTTTGTGAACATAACAGAAAAACAAAACGAACTAACGAGCTAACTGGGTGAAATTGGATACGTAGTCCTAGAACCAATATTGTGGATCTGTGCCATATTTTGGAGAACATCCATCAACAGGAAGTATGTCTATCGGTAGGGTTGCCATACGTCCCATATATACGGCATATTTCACTACTCAGTCCCGTATTACTATTTGTCCCGTTTTCTCCCCTAAGTTCCAAAATGAGAAGAAATAGAACGCACCATTTCATATTTACAAGTAAGAAACATCGATATTGGCAACATTGTGATTCTATTCAACCAGGTTGAATATGTTTATTTAGAGAAAAATAATATCAAGCAAAACTACGGAGCAACTATGAAATTGAGTACGGAAGAGAAATAGCTGACGTTTTTTTTGCAGATACAAAGTATATTGATCAGAAGTAATGTTTGATAAATATGTGTGAATAAGTATTTGCCATTCCGGCCCACAATGCAAACGTGAAGAGAATGTTTTCCCTAATATCAACTCAATGGTCGGACAAAAGAAGCAGGTTGTCAATGGAGACAACCGAAGCAGTTTTGATTTGCGATTATAATTTTAAAATGACTTGCTGTCCTTTTTAAATTTTTATTTCATTTCAATTTTACAATTATCTGAAAGAAGAAAATGATACAATTAAGGAAGTAAAATCAACTTTAAATTGCGACTGGGCTAAAAAGAATTAGCCAGGCGTCTTTTTTCATTATTCTAAGCGTTCATTTTGCTATATTGCTCAAAATCTGTCTAGATTTTTTTTATCAGAGTAAAATAAACCATTACCTACCCACTTTTATCATATTTTATTTATTTAGCACTAAAACATCCCGTATGGATGCTTGGCAATTATGACAACCCTACATATCGGTCCATCCGTCCGTGTGCGTGTGAATTCAGTAAGCCTAAAACACAGTGATGAAAGAGCATATGCAGACGATATTCAGCATATGGCTTCATCACCAAAATTTTAGACCTGGATCAAATTCTGGATCAAATCCGTCAAAGGTTTGACTGTCTATTCGAATGTATAGGAAGGCGAAAACTCAAAACTATAACAAACTATGTAAATGGAATTTCATATGTGGTTTCGACACAAAGTTGTAGATATTTATTAAATTTTGGATTTAATCGGTCAAGGGAAAAGAGTTCAAAATGCGCATTCGATTCTTTTCACTGTACGACGAAGCTAAACACAAAACCCCAGGTAGCACAGCATGTTGTCCAATATTGTACAATAGGGTGGATCGAAAAGTATAGGAAAAAAAAATTTTTTTGAAATTCTTTTTGGCATGGGGCGGGAAAGTTGTGTCTTAAGTATATTAGTTTATATATTTTTTTTTATTGAAATTCATTCATATCTTCCGGTGCCCCAAGCGCCTCAAAAATAGTTAAAAATTGAATTTTTTATGAAAATTTACAATTTTTTTTTGTTTTGTTTTGAAATTATTTTTGGCATGGGGTGGAAAAGTTGTGTCTTAGGTATATTAGTTTACATATATTTTTTTATTGAAATCCATTCATATCTTCCAGTGCCCCAAGTGCTCCAAAAATAGTTAAAAATGACATTTTTGGGGGGAAATTTATAAAAAAATATTTTCAAAATTTCCTTTAGCGCCGGGTAAGAAAGTTTTGTTTTGGATATATTAATTTGCGTTTTTTTTATTATTATTAAAGTTCATTCATATCTTCTGGTGGCCTGAAAGCCCTCCAAAAAGATAAAAATTGACATTTTTACAAATATCAATTAAAAATTGTGAATTAATGTAAAATATTTGAAAAATTGGCAGATTATTCAAGTATTAAAGTGTAAACTTATAAATAATTATAATTTTATAATAATACATGAAGTATAAATTTAATAGTCAAAGCAATAAATCACAAAACTTATAAAAAGTGAACTTAATCATAGATTTTTTAATTCTATTAATTTGAAGATTTACATATTTCTAAAGGATGTAATCCTTTTTGTATTATAATGCTTGATAAGACTTCTTGATTGTATCCTATTCAATATGAAGCCGTGTCTCTTCTCTTCTCCATATACACTTTCCGACGCTTCAAACACTATGAGAAAACACCTTTCTACAGCTTGGGTATGGCATGGATATTTTGACCATTCCTCTGTCTAACTTTTACCATGTTCTCTATTTATTTAAATGGCACATTCATCAAAAGAGGAGGCTCAAATGTCCAACTCGTTGCCAGTTAATAAGTGCAAAAAGATCCTTTGCTTTAAAGTCTATTTTTGGTACTCGAAAAATTCTTATTCTGATAATCCTCTGTTTTCATATCTAGCACAAATTAGTTTTCGTAGTGCTAAAGACCTTATATTCTCTCTGTTATTTGTGAGAATTGACAATAGCAAATTTTCTGGATGACAAAAGAAGCTATTTCGTTGAATAAAAGTGTGTACTATATTTCTTAAATTGGGTTCCAAATATCTAAAAAATGAAATAAGTCTCCAAATATGCAGCGCTCCTTCTGTTATGGAGGGATTTGTCTTGACATGGAACCATACAGGTTGCATATACCTTCATAATATATGTTGCAAGAATTATAAGATTGTCAGATAGTTTTTCTGTGACCACATACAACCTTAAAATTCTACCTGCAATTGTTAGCTACCTTGAGTGAACAACTGGACCAGGCTTTCTTAATGCCAGGTCAGAATAACATTCACCACGTGATATCGCTAGGCAAATATCATATAGATATTGCTGATCATTGCTGAGAACCATTCTATTTATATTATGTGGCATATTCTCCACATTTATTGAAGAAAAAGGAGCTACAGGTAGTTCCTCGTAGGTTTTGATTGCTTTACGAAGTGGTCGACAAAATTCTTTAGGACCAGCTGTTGCCCATCCAAAGAATTTAGTAAATGACGGAGGGATAACTCATTTGTTTGAAGCAAACAAATTCACTATTGTAATGGTCTATTGAGGCAAGTTCCATCAAGCGAATAATACCTCCCTTGTGCCCAGTATTAACATTTGTTCCATCGCATCCAATTACTGTTAGCCCATTTAATCGCATATTATGTGTTCCAAAAAATTGAGTATTGCTTCTTTTATGGCTTTAGGTCCTCCTGTTGCAGCAGTAACATGTCCGATATACACAGGTAGGTTCGTTTGCAAGAGTGTAGTGCTCCTCTTTCGTGGTCTTTGGGTAGTACCTTGTGTCCTTCTTAATTAGCACTTTTGTGTTTTCTTTCCTCCCATCGAAATATAATCCGGTTAAAAGAGACAACGACACTGTTAACTTAGTAGACTTTGCAACTGCATTTAAAAGCTTTTTACGCTGTCTACGAATTTTATTGCGATCTACCACATGCGAAGTCTCTTCTTCGTGTACAATTCAAATGTCTTGTAAAACAGCACTGGCAAATAAAGTAGCTGTTCCATCTGAAACTCCGTATCGATCACATTCCATTGCTAAGGTAAGGAAATCTAAACGATTTTATGATTGATATTCCAAGGTAATTACATCCGTATCTGTATACAAGGACGAAGACATAGTGTTGAGCTCAAGCAGCTCCTTTGATTGAGCATGAGCAGCATCATTTTTAACCGTTTTACGTTTTATTCTTTTGTCTTCCATCTGTTTTCTTTTTTCCTTTTCTCTTTTTTTCATTATCAATTACTTCCTCTTCTCCAATAACCATTTTCCTTTCTAATATTCGATCTTTTATAAACAATCACTTAGCAAGTGAAATGTTCATGTCTTCTTGAAATTTACATTTATCGAAATTTGTACACTTACAAAATGTGATATCGAACAAACACGATATTTTTTCAGTACGATAATTTTCCAATTTTTGTTGGTATTTTTTATTATTCCTTCGTCCTCTCCTCTACGTTTCTCCTTGTAAAATCGTTTCTTTAACACATTTTTAATTTTTGATTTTTAATTCGAAATTTGCATAAAAAATGTTTTTTTGCAAATATTTAAGCGTTTTGGGGCACCGGAAGATATTAAACAAAGTTGAAAAAATTTTGCATATATACTAATACACTTAAAAGACAACTTTTGCACCTTATGCCGATTATTTTATCCAAACTTTGATTTTTCGATCCACCCTATTGTACAATATTGTTCTATAT
Source organism: Araneus ventricosus (assembly GCA_013235015.1). Taxonomy (NCBI): domain Eukaryota; kingdom Metazoa; phylum Arthropoda; class Arachnida; order Araneae; family Araneidae; genus Araneus; species Araneus ventricosus. The sequence goes on along the minus strand of BGPR01004507.1, from coordinate 46,044 downwards.
TATATAATACTGTACAATATTATACAATATTGCAAATATTGTTGAATATCGTACAATATTGAACAATATCTGTCAGACGTGTCAAATGTGGCGACCCTTCATCCTAATTCTGGTAACCTCATGACGTCTCCAAGCGGAAGGCGCCATATTAAGTGTAGTTCTGTACTGGGAGTCGACGAAGCAGGTCGAATGTAGTAAGTGGTTCGGAATGACCGGCCAGTAGCGGCCGTAACGGGGGCTGGCAGGTTTTTGTCAGCGAAGGTATCGGTCTACAGGATCGAAATGATTACATGTTCAATTTAGCAACTCCGATAGTAAGATGAGCGTGCTGAAAATTGCGTGCTTCTCTTCATCTTGTATATAATTCATGAGTCTAAATGTTTTCCTTGTCTACGTGTCCCTTAGAGAAATATGAATAAAAACTGGGATTTAAAAATTTTGTAGTCTTTTACTGTCTCCATCCCTCACACTAAAAAAAAAAATTCCCCGTCAGGATCTCACAATATCTTTGTGCTACTAGGGACGTGCCATGTTGTGTAAGTAAAGGAGAAAGTCGAGGGAGTAAACATTCCTGCTAATTGGGATTGTTAATTGCTTTTGGAACGCCATTTATAATTCACTCTATCCAATCTTTAGATTAACGGACGGAGCATTCTCAAAAGAACCATTTAAAACGAATATTTCATTGGAGAAACAGGCAAGTAATTTCCCCCCTTTTCCTTATCATCGGAAGATAAGCTTTATTTTCTCTTTCGGTTGCCCACGGAGTTACCCATTCAGGGGTACCTACATTAACAATAAATATCTTTATGACATATGGTAAAAATTAGGATGGGCTTGTAAAGCGATCTAGATGGTGAGTAGGGCAGATTAGTTTCGTAAGGGGTAGAAGTATGAAATATTAATACTTTATGCTTTAGAATTTATACTTACCCGTATGCTGAGGGAGAAAAAATTAAATGTAGCCGTACGAACTCACAAAGAAAAATGTAATGCCACAATTGTTTGTAATTACTAAATGAAGTCAGGTTTTTCAGAAAGGGAAAAGTCACAGAAATCTAGCAGTTTTCCTAACTAGTGTCATTTTAGAAAAATGATGGATGGAATGTACATTTCACTGAAATAATTGAGCAGAAGTTTATAGGCAGTGTAGCGATTTTCCGGTATTCTCGCACTGTAACACAAATATTATCAGTTTCACCTTCAAAAGACCTGCAAGATGATATTGCTCCTCTACTTAACAATTAGGGCTATTTTCAGAATTCTCTTGTTTAAAAACTGCCAACTCTTTCCTTAGTCATGGATAGAGCCAATTTACCTGATGGCAAAGACATGGCAATTCCATATGTCATCTAACTATAAATTGTGTTGCGTTGTACTTTGATGTTACACCTTCTTTGTCCTTAAAAATACGCAGTGGTTTCGAAAATTAAATTGAATAGGTTCACTTAACGTGTATTATGATCCACATTTTTGCACGTGGCTTGTTAGGAATAAAAGTTGCAATAATCTAATTTTTTAAAAGAGCATATTAACTTAGACATACCCGTAATGATAGATTAGCATGCTAAAGTATAAATGTATGACAAAAACCGATTTGCTTCAAAGCTGATTAATAATAAAAAATAAAACTATCCAAAAGAAAATTGAGTTTTACATGGAATATTTTTCCATCAACATTCCTTATGAATAGGTTTTTTTTGTAGTCTGTGGTTTGGCCAAGAAAAACTTACCAGGTTGTAGAAAGCGTCTAAGAAAGTGAAATTCAATGCTTTTAAGTGTTCATGTTGACAAGTTACGATACACGGTAGAAATTATATACCTATAATGTGTCCTTACATTATGTATGCATATGGAGCTGATGTACTAATTACAAAAGCTCCTCCGGTCTGGCCGAAGCCGTACGGAATTTTGTAAACGTCGTCCACTCAGCACAAATGCAGCCAACTCTTTTTTCTGGTACCTCTGAAATGTTCGTGTAGGTCGGAGTTCGTGTAGTGGAGTCACCTCCACTCAATAACAAATAAAACAATTAAATAGCATTATATAAAAAAAGGGACGCCGAAGAAGCTCCTTTCCAACTCAGGAAGTCAAACGTGAAGACCTGAGCTTTTTAAGGATGTCAATAGCGCCTTTTTACTTTCTCGTATGCGAAGTATACAAAGAGAAAGTATTGTAATCGTCAAAAAATTCGAACTCGAGATTTTGACGAATCTCCACGTTTTAGACCTCACTGAGTCCGAAAAACACAATTTTGGAATTATGTCTGTCTGTGTATCTGTGAGCACGGTAATTCGAAAACTATTAGAGCTACGAAGATGAAATTTGGTATGTGGTCTTTAAACACAATTTGCAGGTTTCTGACAAATTTTGGACAAATTCCGTCAAAGGGAAGTCTGTCTGTTTGTCTGTTCACTGTCATATGAACACTATAACTCCAAAACTTGAATAGCTAGATGGATAAAATTTGGTACACAGATTTATCGTCATAAATGTAGGTCCGTATAAAATTTGGGCCAAATCCGTGAAAGGATTGACTGTCTGTCGGTCTGTATAATTTACTTTTGAAAAGAGTCCGTCATCTCCACACGCATGCGTACTGGAAGCAATCTCCTGTGCACGCGAAAGCTATGGAGCGAATTACGTCAGTTTGTCCTTGAGCCGGCAAGAGCGGAAAATCGGTACGCATCTCTTTGAATTTGATTCTTTACGTAGATATTTTTCAATCACTATAATGAAAAACTTTCTGGCAGTCATTGGATTCTGGTAACAGTAGGTTCGAATTTTTTTACTGCACCTTTTTGGGGAAGTATACGAGAAAGTTTAGGGGACAACTCTCCCGCTGGTTTGAAAGGCGAATAGAATACTAAGTCAGAAATATCTTTTTGAAGCTATCTTTTTTGGCCAATCGTCTCTTTCTTTTCCCCAAATTTTACATTTTAATAAAATGCGTTCAATAGTCTCGAGCTGTTCACCACATGGACAGCCTCCTTCTTTGCCGAATAGTCTCTCTTGATGCGCACCAAACACTTCGTGACTTGTCAACGCTTGGTTATAGTAGAAGTCACCGTATAGACTATTGAATTTAACCTCTTTGAAAAATTTCTTTGTCCATGATCCCTTTGCTGAATTATTCCATCTTTCTTGCCATTCCGTAGCAAGTACAGTCGGACCTCTATTTAACGAACCTCTATTTTGCGAATTTCTCTATTTTGCGAACTTTTCCTTAGAACCAAGAACATTTTGCGAATTTCTCTATTTTGCGAACTTTTCCTTAGAACCAAGAACATTTTGCGAATTTCTTCGTAAAATAACCTCCAAATAGCGAAGTGCATTCTCTATTTAACGAACTTTTTCTTGCGATATAATATTTTTTTTTCTCCCTATGTCTTAAAATATTTCTGAACATATTTTTTAACATATTTTGTGGTGATCAAAGACCTTCAACTGGGTTTACCAGTCTCCTAATTCATCGAGAGCAGTAAAATAGCAGTCAGTCTTTTCATTTCATTCAGGAGGTGCAACCTTTAGCCCCCCCCCCACACACACACACTGTCCACTTCACTAGAAAAACTTTCAATATCCCCCTTTCACCCTCAATAGAGTTGTCCCGTGTCCACGAACTTTATCAGTAATTAAATTTAAGGACGCATGTGGTAATGTATGCTTAAAATTACTTGTTGAAATAAATGCGATAATGTCATTAAAATTCATTAATTTTAATATAAAATTATTTTTTTAAAATTGGGAATACTGTGTATTCCCTGTCAATGTTTTTTTTCATCCTGGTTTTCCTTGCAGATTTTTTTTGATGGGTAAGATATATAAAACAAATAGATATTAATTTACAAAATAAAGGAGTGATTAATTACTGCTTTAATAATAATATTTAGTGTCTACGAATTTAAAATCTGCTTTGCGTAGTTTAAAGTATTTTAAAAGGTGAATCTCTATTTAACGAATTTTCCATATAACGAACTTTTTTCGGGATTTAGCGACTTCGTTAAATAGAGGTTCGACTGTAGTACCTTACATTATAGGTATATAATATTCTTCCCTTGTCATTTATTTCTTCACTTCATTATGCAAACACTTCTTTAAAATGTGAAAACATCATTAACGCAATTTTGAAAAAAAAATGACTCGTGTACTTTTCGCTATCAATGATTCAATCATAATATTTAATGAAAAGTACAAAAATAATAGAAATATGCAGTTTTGCAAAGTGGTGCATTTCGTATCGGAGTAAGTCTCGTACGCGGAAACCGATACATGATGATTTTCTTATTTTTATCATTTTAAACAATATCTGACATTTACGTATACATTTCTTACAAGGTTACATATTGTTTTCTAGATTTCCTTCTCAGTTAGTATGCTTGATGCAGTCCAATTAAAATTCTAGTCTGCGAGATGTTGTCAGGAAAAAACTGACAATGCTATTTCTAAAACGAGATCTTTACAGCAGAAAACAGAGGTTTCAAGGGCAAGAACACACACAATCATTGAAATATTTATAGGAACTGTAGGATATTCTTTATTGGCATGCTAAAGATTTTGTTGCACAATTCTCCCTCCTTTCAAAAGAGTGTTTTCGATGAAATAAAACAGACTTTCAAAAATTCTAAAATTTATGACAGAAAGTAGTTGAAATCACATTTGTTCTAGCCAAGTGTATGAGTAAAAGGACTGAATAATAATGGAGTTGTGTGGCGTTTTCAGCCGGTCAAAGTGACCTTGGTGTTCTTAATCCGGTCATTTAAAACCGGCCATTCACTTGAAGTATAGCCATTCTATTTGTCTTAAGCCCGGTTTTTTTCGCCCATTTTAATCGAAAAATACAGGCATGTAATTCACTTGTATTTAAAAGGACGCTAACTCTGAACGAAGGTAGGGGTGGAGCGATCTTCTTTCCCTCTCTACAAATGCTTGTTAATCACTCTTCGACTTTCCCCAGTCAGTAGATTTTAACCTATGCTACCCTCAAAGCGAGGCTTCAATCTACGCAAGGCATTGTTCTTTTCGCTAGCCTCTTTCAGGATCCCTCTGAAGCGAGACTTGAAACTCCAGCATTTACGCTACAATTTCAGTCCAGACGGAATTCCAATCACCACAAGCCATTTGGCTGATTTCTATAGATTTTTATGCCATTTTCCTTCTAGCGTTCCAAAATATCCAGTTTATCTGTGAAGTGAATGAGCTCTCCACTCCACGGCAATCAATTTTCTAGCCTATCCGTTTAAGCAGGGCATTCATGACCGCTTCGTACAAGGCAAATCCCTCCAGTACCTGTCACTCCAACCCAGGCCTTCTCCAATGTACTCCTTGAACCACGTACTCCATCTTTCCCCGCACACATACCTGATTGATTTATGGTCCAACAGTCCAAATGAAGCTGTGGATATCCATACCGGTTGGATATCCAAGCTTCCATTCCACTCCGCTCCACTGATGATCGGTTATTTACCTTAATGACCATTTTTGCATGGTGCGGTTGAGCCCAGCCAACGCCTTTAGGTCTGATTTAGCTGTAATATATGAGGATAGGTTGCCTTCCTGGAGGACTTTGAGGAGAAATTGGCCCACATTTGTGCTTTGCTTGGAATAAAACCAGGAAAATCTTCAACTGGCAGAGCAGTCACAGTGAGAAATTCCTTTCTAAAGCGCATATCGGTGTACCAGTTTTAAATAATGTTGGTTAAGAGCACAACAAGAGGATAGAATCCGTAAACACAGTCAATGCATATTCTCGTGATACAAGTCAAATGTGATATTTTGGAATCTATTTCTAGCTTTCAGGAGGAGGAAAAAGGACCTGACGTCACAGCCCAGGGTTGGAATCATTCTCCTGAATCGCGGAAAAACTAATAGTCCCCACTGGCATTTTCATTTAAAAACCGGTAGATTCGTCTCTCCCATTAAAGAGGCTCGATATTTAAATTTTAATAACTTCCTTGCATTAAAGTTAACGAGAAATTGCTGAACTTCGCCTTAATGGTCCACAAATGTTCACCTACTTTCACTCTGGGTTTTGCATTGGTCAAAATTGTCGCTGTACATGATTAGCAAATGATGGCAAAAGCAGCATAATTTTCAATGTTATCAATGCATGATCACCTGATACTCATCAAATGCGCTGTGTCAACTTAATTTTGGAATTCATTGTGATGTTAAAGGAAGGAGGAATACTAGACGTCACAAGTTATCAAAAGTCAACGTAAAATTAGATGACATGAATAATTACGTCTGCCGTGTGACTGACTGTTACATCTTGCACATTAATTACAACATGCGTAATTATATCAGTCGTCTGTGCTACACCATGTGCATTGACTTTATCAGTCGGAGTTTTACGTCATGTGCATTGGCCTTAGGAAAGACTAGACGGAAAAAAATGTAATAACCTTCCCTTCAGAGTAAAAATTAGAATTAAATGCTGGCAAAAGAATTAAAGATAAAGCAGAAAAATAAGCACACTTTTCGATTTTTGTGAATTCCATTTGTTTTCAACTTTACCGAATATCATACTGTTCCATAATATTACACTGTGTTTCAAATAACTAAAATTTTTACTTTCTTCCACAACAAAAAACGCGGAGAGCGGAACTGACTTTCCCCGATAACATTTAAATACTTTCTGGAATAAATAATGAAAAGAATCATAAAATAAGGGCAAGATAAGTGTTTCCCCAGAGCAAAACTATCCACGGTGCTAAACACCGAAAAAAGTGCTGCTACTACAGAAACACGAATCGATCCCACTATTTTGCAAGATGTTCGAAGTAATTTACATCAGACAAACAAGAAAATCTAATATATGCTACATCTATGGCAATCAACGTCAGATACCCATTGAAAGCGAGGTACCCGTGGAAACTGGATTTTGCGCTTGGGCAAAGATTTGACTGCAGCAGACGGGAAACAGTTTATTTCAAGAGAAACCAACTGATGATGTCTTCCGTGAAAAGATTGTTTTATTTTTGGTGGCATCAGGTCGTGATGAGGGATGAAAGGATGCGTTGATACGTTTTTGCTGCTGTTAAAAGCAGAAGAAGGAAAACTTATCGACAGAAATGATGCAACAAAAGAAGGTTGGATCACAATGGCCAGTGAAGTGTTTTTGATGGTGTGGGGAACATCAGGAACGGAATTCTTTTGATACTATAGGCCTCATGGGAGATCTTTTCTAATTTGAACAAATTACGCAGTAGAAAATTAGAGCCGACGGGTACATTCTTTGGATCTTCAGGAAACTACAGATTAAAAATTGAGCTCTACTTCAGAAAATAATTATGTAGCAACAGAAAGGAATAAGATTGACGGTATGGTGAAGAATAAGCTTTTTATATAGCAATAATTTAATTATGTTTTAACAATAATTAGTTTAACAATAACACAATTTTTCATATAACAATATAATTTATGTATAATTATGTTTCTTCATGATAAGACTGTTACTGCATTTTAGCCACAGAAGGGAACAGGATGTGACGTCGCAACTCAGCATAACTTAATGCGAAATTGGATGTTAGATGGCATGCATAATAATATCTGTCATGAGACTGTTACGTTATGTGCATTGACTTTATTTCTGACAAATCTAATTACATCTTTCGTCTGAGTGATACGTCATGTGCATTGACCTTATAACGACTAGTAGGGAAAAAAATGTCATAGCCTATCTTATGAAAAAAATTAGAATTCATTGCCCATAAAAGAGTTAAAGTGAAACAGAAAAATAACAATACTTTTCAACTTTTGTGAATTTTGTTTGTTCTCCAATTTATCGAATATTATACTTTGTTTTAAATAACTAACATTTTCTTCTCTTCCTCAACAAAAAACACGAGGCATAGAACCGACTTTCCCTTGACAACAACTGAATACTTCCTGGAATAAATAATAAAAAATCATAAAATATGTACAAGATAAGTGTTTCCCCAGGGCAAAACTCTCCGCGATACTGAATCCAGAAAAAAATGTTGCTACTACAGAAACCAGAATCGATCCAACTACTCTGCATCATGTTCGCAGTAATTTATATCAGGCAAGCAAGAAAATCTAATATATGCTACATCTATGGCAATCATCGTCAGATACGCATTGAAAGCCAGGTATCCATGGAAACTGGATTTTGCGCTTGGGCAAAGACTTGACTGCAGCGGACGGGAAAAAGTTTATTTCAAGGGAAACGAACTGATGATGTCTTCTGGCGGACAGATTGTTTTATTTTTGGTGGCATCAGTTGGTGATGGGGAATGAAAGGATATGTTGAAACGTTCCCGCTGCTGTTAAAAGGAGAAGAAGGAAAACTTATTGACAGAAACGATGCAACAAAAGAAGGCTGGATCACAATGGCCAGTGGCACGAAGTGTTTTTGGCGGCGTAGGAAACATGAAGAATAGAGTTTCTTTTCCTCCGATACATCCTCTCGAGGGATCTTTTCTAATTTGAATAAATACGCAGCAGAAAATTAAAACCGATGGGTAGATATTTGAAACTTCTGAAAACCGCAGATTACAAGTTGAGTTCTTCTTCAGAAAATATTTGTGTCACAATAGAAAGAAATAAGATTGAAGGTATGGCGTAGAATAAGTCTTTTATGTAGCTATAAATTTAATTATGTATTTAACGATAATTAGTTGAACAATTACGTGTTTAAACAGTAATACAATTTTTCATCTAACAATATAATTATGTTTATTCATGATATGACCGTTTCTGCATTTTCGCTTCAGGAAGGAACAGGATATGACGTCGCAACTCAGCATAACTTAATGCGAAATTGGATGTTAGATGACATGCATAATAATATCTGTCATGAGATTATTACGTCACGTGCATTCACTTTATTTATGACATATCTAATTACATCTATCGTTTGAGTGCTATGTCATGTGCTTTGACCTTAAAAACGACTAGTCGGGAACAAATGTCATAACATACCTTCAGAGAAAAATTAGAATACATTGGCCATAAAAGAGTTAAAGATAAAGCAGAAAATTTTTAAAATTTTGTTTGTTATTCACCTTAAAAAATATCGTACTGCTACCGAATTTTACTATGTTTCAAATAACTAAAAATTTTCCTTTCTTCAGCAAAAAAAACCCCACGAAGCACAGAACCGACTTTCCCCTTATAACAAATGAATACTTTCTGGAATAAATAGTATAAACATCATAAAATAAGGACAAGATAAGTGTTTCCCAGGGCAAAATTCTCCACGATGCTGAATACCGAAAGAAAAAAAAATGTTCCGACTACAGAAAACGCGAATCGATACCACTACTGTGCATGATGTTCGGAGTAATTTATATCAGACAAACAAGAAAATCTAATATATGCTACATCTATGGCAATCAACGTCAGATATGCTTCGAAAGCGAGGTATCCATGGAAACTGGATTTTGCGCTTTGGCGAGGGCTGACTGCAGGGGACGGGGAAAAGTCAAGGGAAACGAAATGATGATGTCTTCTGTGAAAAGAATGTTTTATTTTTGATGGTATCAGTTTGTGATGGGGGATGAAGGGATGCGTTGAAACGTTCTTGTTGCTTTTAAAAGGAGAAGAAGGAAAACGTACTGACAGAAATGATGAAATGAAAGAAAGCTGGATCACAATGACCAGTGGCGCGAAGTGTTTTTGATGGCGTGGGGAACATCAAGAATGGGATTTCTTTTTATCCGATGCTTTCTCTTGGGAGATCTTTTCTAATTTGAATAAATACGTAGCAGAAAATTAGAGTCGATGGAAAGACTTCTTGAAACCTCAGGAAACCACAGATTAATAATTGCGTAATTCTCCAGGAAATATTTCCGTGACAATAGCAATGAATAAGATTGACAGTACTGCGTAGAATGAGTTTTTTTAATATATCAATAATTTAATTATGTACTTAACACGAGAGAACGCGCGTCTCTTTACCGAACGTTAAGACGCGAGGGGATCATAGAATGACCCTAAATTGAAATTCAACCCTGCGCTGTTAAAAACATTATATTTTTAGTTGTAAAAGTAATGCTTTGGACATAAAGAATACAGTACTTAACCCAAATCAAATCTACTCCATTATTATCCACCGATAAAGTACGCATTTCTAGAGGGTCCGCTTTCACGTGAAAAGTTTGTTGCGCATTTCTCGATTATATATTTGTGCACTCTACAATTAACTGCATCATGTTATCGTTGATGAATAACTCCCAACTCTTTACAGGGCTTGTCACATCATTCGCAAGTGCTTTAGTTCCACGTAAGCGCGACACAATATTAAAACATCAATTACGAATATTCTGCCCAAATTTTGCTTTCCTTCACTGTTCGCCATCTTTCGATGAAATCCATTCCGAGTTATTCACTTCTTCATTCCGGAATCTCCGTCCTCTTCCTATTCCATATCATGTTGTCTGAAACTTTCATGATCTGAAAAATCCTCTTCTAAAACTCCTCAGGTCCATTGTATTCATTGTCAAAGTCTGAATCTTCGTTAGTTTCAACTTCAGCAAGAAGTTTATATAAACTCTCCATTTCTTTTTTCGTAAGCAATCGGCATTTTGAGAAACAGGTAAATATTCCAATTCGGAAAGGAAAGCAATGAACTGACCATATAAGCCACGTGAAGTAAATGGTCTGTGGAACAAACGGAGAGACGCGAAGGGGCATTCCATAACCCCAGTAACTGACCAAACGCGTATTAGGAGACAAAAAATTCCGAAAATATTTTCTAAAATACTCAGAAAGGGCACAGGGGGTGAGTAACTCAGCTACTGATAAGAAAGGAATGAACAGGTGACTAGTTTTCTAGGAATCGGGGTTTACCGAGGGCTTGGGGTCATAAAGTGACCCCCGCGCGTCCTCTCGGGTTAACAATTGTGTGTTGATTAATAATCTAATTATGTATATAATAACATAAGTTATGTAATAATATGATTATGTTATTTCATTATAAGATTGTTACTGCATTTTATCTTCTCGTAGACGAGGTATAAATAATGCGACCATTCGTCCCGTTTTTGTGTAGCCTGTCCCGTTGTCCCCAAGCACAGCATCGGGACGTTGAAATGTCCCGTTTTCAGAAAGAGTGCAATCTACGATAACAATTTCATTAAAGGCGAGAAAAATTAAAAAATCGGCGATGACAGAACAAGCGCTATACGTCTCGCACTTATGCAAGTCGATTGAAACTACGTTACTCCGTAAAACGTGGCAGAATGAAACACTGGGAATATTTCAATTGTAAACCGTTGCATGTAATTGTTCAAACACTTTCACACGAATAATTTGAATGGTCTTTTCTCTTACGAATAAGTTATGGACGAACGAAACAACATAGCTGTAAGTCGCAATTCTTTAAACAATGTTAAATACCAAGTAAATTCTAAGAAATTCTGCCAAAGATTTTATTTTTATTTGGAATCAACATAAACCATTCTAAAGCAAAAATTTGTTTTTCAGAAAAGCACAAGATCACATAAATAATTTATTTTCACATGCTCATTCCTGTTCTTTTCATTAATAAATAAAAACTGAAGAAATATACGTTTTCTTGAATACACAATACTAGATGCCCCGTTTTGAGGGTGAAATAAATAGACACTTTAGGTATAAAGAGTCCAGTAAAGCATTTCTACAGTGGTCACCTTCTGTTCGAAGGAAAATTGGCAGTTAGAGACTGGTGGCCTCTCTAAGGAGGATTCTTGTGTGAAAGTACAAAATACGTATTTAACTCTTTAATTCATCAATTTTTAAACGTACGAGGTAAGCTGTTTTAAAGTTTTCATTGCATTTTTCGTTGAAACGAAATCCTATACGTTCCAATTTCTTATCTCAAACCGCAAAAATGTGTCTTGACTTTTTAATTAATTACTAATTCATAAAATTAATTAACAAAAATGCACTATCATCCAATAAATCAAATGAATTTCTTTTCTTTGATTATTCTTAAGGGAACATACACCCTTTAAACCTCCGAAGGAATGGGGAAAAAATGTCAAATTCAATACATTGTATCTCTAAAACAAAACATTTAAAAAACTAACTTTTTTCCTAGAAAAATATCTGTGCTTTCTGTTATTGTACACACATTTTCAAATCTTAATATTGATATGAATTTATTTGAGAGAGTAATAAATGTGGGTATAATTTTTGAAGAAAAAAATGAGATAGTCACCTTGCGCGCATGATTACGGGTAAAATATTGGTCTAAACACAATATTTTGGGTATCTAAGTAATACAAACAGTCTGTTTAAGAAACTGAACCTCAATTTATTAACATTTAAATTTAATTTCTATTTTATATACCATTTAAAATAAAAATGTCAAAAACTGTTAAAATTTTAACATTTCTAACCCCCCCAAGAAACTTCTTTGGAGAAAATATGTTCAAAACTGTGGTTCAATTTGTAGAAAATCGCACAATACACATTCGGTAAAAATTTTATGTAAAAATATTCAATAGTTCTTGAGATATCGTGCGAGCAATATAAAAAAAAAACACATTTTGAGATATAGCGCTTTAAAGATATGGCCATATTCAAAGCTTACGTTGAATATCCGATACATTTTCCTTCATAACTTTCATAAGTATGGGAATTTTTTAACGCGGCTAGTTTTAAATTGTTCAGAAAAAACAGGGAAATAATATATTTTTTCTTCATAAGATCGAAAATTTTCGAGGTTTAACAGTCGTATGTCCCCTTAATTCCTAAGTCATTTTATTATATCATTACTAAAATAATGGCCCCCGAAAGGATTAAACAGGACCTAAATCGTTATTTCTGACAAAGCGAATTTTAAGAATTATCTAAAAAGAAAAGTACTTCATTCAGAAACCTCTTTTTTTAAAATAAAAAGAGGATATAATTTGTGTTTACCTGTATCTTTTTAACGGAGGCAACTTTATCTCAATTGTGTTTTATTTTGTTTTGTTTTAATCGCTAATCGATTCGTCGGTAGCTGATAAGGAATAAGCAACATTATCATCTATTTTTTTTCTGAAGTATGTTGAGCTGAAAGTTTCATTTCTTGATATGGATCCTAAGCCATATCAGCAGCTTCTAAGCCAGAGGCCGAATCAGCGTTTGACGGGCGCAAATAAAGCTTGAATTTGTGGCCTTCAAACGCTAATGTGAATGAATGCGTAATCTTTGTGAATGAAGCCCAACCCGGCAAATGTCAAAGTTTACTTTTCTCTTCACATTTCGAAAGAAATGATTTATTTCCATCTGATATCCGGCTTTGTTTTTGAGTGTGTGCATTTTTTCATCTTTCTTTCCTCCCTTTTCTCTTCATAAAAGGTCCAAGGACAGAGGAACGAAAGGAATGTATTTCACTGACGTTCAACGGAAGACCATCCCGGCCGTTCAGAGGGGTTTGAGTGGTCTTTCCTAGCGGTTATTTTAACATTATGTCTATGGGCCAAAAATTCTGTGCCTAGCAAATGTGGCCGTTGTGTGAGGTGATCGCTAAGCAGCGCTAGCCTCTTAGAAAAGTTTTACTGTATTATCTATATATTTAAAATAATTTGGTGAAAACTTCTTCACTGAGTCCGCCAGCCTCAACCACCTGACCGATTTCGACAATTATTGTTTCATATGGAACCTTATGACGTCTAGATATGTCATCAAGGGTCGCCTGTCCCCACCCCCATTTTCGAACGAAATCGAAAAAACTCTTTCCCACTGTACATTCTCTATTGGGGAAAAACATTTGGACAGTTCGCCAGCAACAACCACCTGACGGATTTCGACAATTTGTTTTTTACTTGAAAGCTTATGACGTCTATATATGTCATCATGGGTCCCTTGCCCCCCACGAACCGCCATTTTTGAACGAAATACAAAAAACACTTCTCCACCGTACATTCTCTATATGATTTTTAGATTTCGTTCGAAAATGGGGGTTGGTGGGGGACAGACGACCTTTGATGACATATCTAGACGTCATAACCTTTCAAATAAAAAAAATGTCGAAACCGGTCTGGTGGTTGGGGCTGGCGAACTGTCTGAGGGTTTTACCATATTATTTTAAATACAGTAGTTCCCAAAAGTGTTCGTACACTTACGATTTTCAATGAAATAGGACTCTATCCATTAATTAAAATTAATATTTCAGAATAGGTATTTAATAATAAGATCTATAACATATTCTTAACAACACTACATGAAATATTTTAAAAACATATTAAACATTTATTTTTAAGAAATCAATAATCAAAAAGTAACAAAAATTTTATCTCACAAAAGTCTTCGTACACTGAAATATTTTCGGATAAATTCATAATTTAAATTCTACTCTGACGCTTTATTTTTATTTTTGCATTGTGATGGCATTTAAAAAATCGTTTGGCTTTAATTTCTGCTTGCTTACACCGTAATATTCTATTTATTATTTGAAAATGATTCGTAGTCGTAAAGAAACAATCAGCATTCGAAAATTGATTATTTTTCATCATAGTAGTGGTAAATCAGTTCGGAATATCGCTAAATTAGTTCATTTATCCCATTCTACAGTGAAAGATGTGATAAAGCGCTTTAAATAAGAAAATCGGATCGAAAACAAGGTAAGACAAGGTCGACTGGCAAAGTTAACAAAACGTGATTAGAGATTTATAATTAGAAAATTTGTGAAAAATCCACGTTTGAGTTCTTTAAAAGTTTCTGCAGAATTTAATGAAAAATTTTCTACTTCTCAATTTTGCCTGAAACTGTTGGACGAGTTCTCAGAGAAGCTGGATTGAATGGGTGTTCCACCGGTAGAAATTTTTTTGTTAGTGCGAAAAACAGAAAGCTTAGGCTTTCCTTCGCAAAATCAGCGTTAAATAAACCCTAAACGTATTAAAATGTCTTATTTGCAGATGAAAGCAAATATAACATTTTTGGTTCGGACATATAATGGTATGGAGAAGAAAAAATGAGGAACTTAATCCCAAGAAGTTGGTTGGAACAGTTAAGTATGGCGATGGAGGTGTCCTTGTGTGGGGGTGCATATCAGCATCAGGACTAGGTAATTTGGTATTTTTTGATGGCATAATGAAATATGCTCTTTATTTAAATATTTTAAGAGACAATTTAAAATTATCAGCCCAAAATTTGGGTACTAAAACAACTTTGTTTTTTTTTTTTATCAAGATAACGATCCTAAGCACACGGCTCTAAACATTCGCCTCCGGTTCTCTATAATTGTCCACAAAATTTGAAAACACCACCTTAATCGAAAGATTTAATATATTTAGAGAGAACTGGAGGTTAGAGTACGAAAACACGTCATTAAAACGAAAAGCGAACTAAAAACAGTAATAATGGAGAATGGATGAACATTGATGCAGAAATTATAAAAAAAACTAGTGAAATCTATTCCCAAACGTTTAAAAGCTTGTTGTGGATGTCCTTTAGGATATCCTATTAAATATTAATTTAACGAAAAATTAGAATATTTACTAATATGTAGAGATTTTTTAAAGTATACGAAGACTTTTGTGAGATAAAGTTTTTGTTAATTTTTGATTATTGATTTCTTAAAATAAAGTTTTACTATGTTTTTAAAATATTTCATGTAGTTGTTGTTAAGAATAGATTATAGATCTTATTATTAAATACCTATTCTGAAATATAAATTTTAATTAATGGATCGAGAACTATTTCATTGAAAATCGTAAGTGTACGAATACTTTTGGGAGCCACTGTATATAGATCCCAAAAGTTCCATCACAAAGGCGTGTCAAAAATATTGTAAAATAACTATTGTAGGTGATGGAAACTAATTATTTAGGGCGATATCGTTCTGCATTAAGGATCTGAATACTTTCATGCCGAAATTCGTAAAAAAGTTATACAAAATATTACAACTAGATGAGGCTTATTGAAAGATTTTACAATTTTAAAGGAATCTGTTGTCTACAAAGAGTTGGAAATCTTCTTTGGTTTTATGGTCTGTTCCACTGATCTTCATGCAGTATTTAAAATAGAAAAAAGTAGTGGCTGGGAGCCTCGAAGCAGCGAGGTGGCAGGGGCAGTGTTGAGCAAAGTGGGTGCTGGTCGGGTGGCGATAGCGGCTAGTTAAAATAAAAAACAGTATGGTATTTTTTTAGCCACCTTTGGATCAATGATGCTTCTGGGTTACAGGCCATGCGATTTGCTGAAATGATGCTAGCCTATAACATTATCATGTTGAAAAAACATTCAGTGTTTTCAAATTTGTTGAAGCATTAGTTAGCAGATCTGAAAAATGTAATACTTATTTTTGCTTAGTCTCATAAAGGGTGCTAAAACATTCACAGCGATTATTCACAATCCGATTGTTTTGCTGCAGGTTGTGACAGAAATGAAAAGCATTGTTACAAAATTGTGCTTGAAACTAATTTTGAGCAATTTATGAAAATTAAATGGAAATGTGGTATTAGTGAGCAAGTAAATGCCTGCCAAATTTGGTAGCTCTAGGTCTAACGGCCTGTCCTGTAGAGCGTATTGAGCGATTTTTGTACCATGCATGTCGTATCACGCCCGTCGGATATTTCAGACAGACAATACGCCAGCCTATAAACATTAACATGTCAAAAAACGTGCTAGCAATGATGATAATGTGAACATACGTCCGGTTTTAAACAGGATCATCCCGTTTTTAGGTAGCCTGTCCCAATGTCTTCAAGCACAGTTTCGGGACACCGAAATGTCCCGTTTTCAGTAAGATATTAAGTTCAGTAAGATGTCCCGTTTTCAGTTCCCGATGACAATTTAAACCAGCGGGAGTGTTCTCCTCTAAACTTTCTCGTATACTTCCCCAAAAAGGTGCCGTTTCCCCTTCCCCCGCGTGGCTAAAAAAATTCGAACCTACTGTTAACCAGAATCCAATGACTATCAGGTTTTTCATTATAGTGATTGAAAAATATCTAGGTAAAGATTCAAATTCAAAGAGATGCGTACCGATTTTCCGCTCTTGCCGTCTCAAGGACAAAATGACGTAATTCGCTCCATAGCTTTCGCGTGCACAGAAGATTTCACAGAAGTAAATTATACAGACCGACAGACAGTCAACCATTTGACGGATTTGGCCTATAATTTTATACGGACCTACATTCATGATGATAAAACTGTGTACCAAATTTTATCCATCTAGCTATTCAAGTTTTTGAGTTATAGTGTTCGCATGACCGCGGACAGACAGACTTCCCGTAGACGGATTTTGTCCAAAATTTGATAGAAACCTACAAATTTTCTGTAAAGATGACATACCAATTTCATCCCGGTAGCTCTAATAGTTTTCGAGTTATCGTGTTCACAGACAGACAGACATAATTCCAAAATTGTGTTTTTCGGACTCAGGGAGGTCAAAAACGTGAAGATCCGTCAAAATCTGGAGTTCGAATTTTTTGACGATTACAATACTTTCTCTTTGTATAACTTCGTATACGAGAAAGTAAAAAAAGACGCGAAAAAAAGTCCGATGGTAACGTCTAGTAACAGGGCATTTCATTGTTTTTTTAAATTCGTTCCAAATATACCGAAGCAAAATTGTGTTCTTCAGAAAATACAAGATCACATAAGTTATTTATTTTCAAGAGTTCACTTCTGTTTTTTCATTAATAAATAAAAGCTGAAGAAATATGTGTTTTCTGGAAAACACATAGGGGAAACTAGGGATACTTGACCCTACGCGATTTTCTTAGATTGTGAGATAATTGGTAATTTGTGTGTGGCATTTTTAATTGGCATTTGTTCACATGGTCTAATGGAGGGGGTTTTCATTCCAATCTGAAGAGCCATTGTAATGGTGAGTAGGTAAATATGTTTTAGGGATCCAAAAGTAAATTTTAACTTTTTCATTCCTCAGTGGATAGGAAATTCACTATTGAAGATATGATGAATTAAAATATTTCCGAGTTTTAAGCATACTTCTAGCTATGATTGGATGCACGATGTTATGCGGTATTTTAAATCCAAATTCTTTAATTTTTAGATTATTTAGAAAAAATCAAGTTGGGGATACTTGACCCTATCAAAAGCTATTGCATCTTCGATGTAGTAATTGGCCGTAGCACATTTTGTGATTGTGATCAGTTTACTGGTGATTGGAGTTTTAAGCAATATTGGAAACTCAAATATAGAGAATACTTATTTAAAAAATAATTGTTATTAATTATTTATTGTATAAAGTTTATTTTTAATATGATAATTAAAATATTGCAAATAATTATTTTAGCAAGAATTTTAAAAATAATTGAAATTTAATTAATCTATTTTTTTCTCGCCTGAGATAGAAAGATTTATTTATATGTTTATTATTTTAACTAGGAGTACCCGCACGGCGTTGCCCGTGTTATCAAGAATTTCAACAAAAGTTTTAAAAAAGCCCACAATGACATAAAATAAATTTTTGGAAATAAATCAATACGATATATATTATTTATTTTGTCCGCTTATTTTTCTTCGCAACAATGGCATTAACTGAAGATACGTTTTTTTAATCGACAATTAAATTATAAAGTTTGCTGCAAACGATACTAATAGAATTCAAAGTGAGTAAAAGCAACCAGCTGATTCGTTCGCTAAAATGGAATTATAATTCAAAGGCTGATGCAATAAAATCTTTGAATCCTTTTTAAAAATAGTTAATTGGTGACATTATATACTTTGAATTAAAGCCATCTAACGAAATAATATAAAATTGAAGTTGCAGTACCAAATAACCCGATATTTTCGGAAAAAAGGTTTTAGGATTTAAAATATTGTTTCCTATAAACCAGGTAAAATGTTAAAGCATGAAAACCGAATGCAATTTTAAACGATTTCAAATGGACCAATACGTCTCATAAGGTACAGACAAATATAATTTCTATGGTATTTAAATATATTCAAAATGAATCAGAGAAGAAAAAAAAAAAAAAAAAAACAGAGATGAAATCTTCCACTTCAGAAACTGTCAAATATGCTTAAGGTTAGGAATACTTGACCCTACGCGATTTCATGAAATATATTTATTTTATGATTAAATGAGATATCAATTTAGCATAAGTATGCATATCATTCTTAAAAACAAATCCTTTTATGATGCTAAAAATTTAAATATTCGAGAAATATAAGAAAAAGTTAAAGTAGGGTCAAGTATCCCTAGTTTCCCCTACTATTATCTGAAAATTATTAATATCCCGTTTTGAGCAAAAAAATACATGGCCATATTAAACTACGAATTCCTTACATTATTGGAATAAGAGGCCCTGGTCTAGAATGCAATCAGAAACAAGTGCAAGTCTTACCGAGGACCAAACTACTGGAAGCGGTTGCATCATCAGGTTGTAAATGGATGTCGCTATTCTGACGAGTAAGAAAAAAGAACCCTATCGGAGCTATATATATCTAGGCCATCAATATTGATCCGTTTTTTGCCACTGGAGTGGGTGTGCGTGCCTTGCAGATTGCCATGGCCGGAATCGCGTGCACCCCAGCATTAATATTTGAGTAGCCCAAATGGGACTGTCTTTTTGTCTAATTACTGTTGTTCCCTTACTTTCAGGTGGTTGATTGTTTTGTTTGTCATGTACTAAAATAAACAGGTGTTGTAAAGATACTACCGGAAACGAATTAGAGTAATAACGTAAGATACTCACAGGTTGTAGCTGAATGCCGTTCATTGTCCTGAAAAGAGAAGAAACAGAATGTTTGAAATGTTGAAATGTATGCATTTCAATCAATCAATACATCATATCGATATATGTTAGTTATTAAGTATTTTTTTAGCCAAAATTTTATAACATTAAGTAGATGTTACGAAAATGACAGCAGATAATTGAATTAGCAGTTTGAAAAAGGGAAAAATCGCCAAAAATCGATATTTATCTTTTTCTTCACCAAATGTGTGTTATCATATATTGTTAGCATTTGTTAGCTCTAAAAAAGAAATGAAAACCTCATATTTAAAGCATCTGCCTTTAGCAAACTTGGCTAAAAAAATTAAAAAACAGGAAATCTAGGAAGTTTTCTTTATTCTCCCCAACACCTCCCAACTAGGGATGGGAAAAACCTACCGGTTTAAACCGAAAACCGTTTTTTGTTTCGGTTAACCGGTTTTTTCGGTTATTTTTTGCCCCGGTTTAAACTGGTTATTTTTTTTTAATCCAAAGACCGGGTCGGAAGATAGGCTCGATTTTAGATTCGACTAGACTAAAATTTACCAAGTTATAACGCTTTGAATTTCATCATCTTAGACCAATCACCGAGGCGTCTATTGGCTTGCGGATTACTGAAAGAGTCTTTCTGAACAGATAAATATTAGCCAATGGATTGATTTCCTGCAAAAACAATACTAATAAAAAATTTTGTCTGCAAACGGCGTCTGCTCTTTGTAGCCAAAAATATTTATCTTTATTCGGAAGTTCTGTGGCGTCCGAAAGATTAGTATCTGCGTTGAATAATGTTGTTTCCGATGAGAGGTGTCGACTCACGGATCAACTCATTGCTGAAAGAGTCTTTATGAGCAGATTAGATGGTGAATATTGGCCAATGAATTAATTTCTCGTGAAAACAATGTTAATAAAAAATTTTGTCTATAATACTTAGTTATTGCAATAATTACTCATTTATTATTATTACATATTGTATTAATTATTTATTTATAATTATTACTCATCACATTAATTAATTATTGTATTAATACTTACTTATTGTATATTATTATAAATAATAAATTCTGTCCACAAACGCTGCTTTAAAAAAAAACGAAAACCGGTTTTTTCAAAAACCGATTATTTTGAGCGTTTATAACCGCCAGGTTAAAAAACCGGTTATTTTCGCAATAGCCGCCATCCCTACTTAGTAGAGTGCATGACGCTTATGTGCGGTGTGTCTTTTTTTCATCTATGTCCTTGTGGTATATGAAAACAGGACCAAATCCTTCCACAGATCGGCAGTCTTTCTGTCTATCTATTCGCGTACATATGAGCTCGATAACTCAAAAATAAAATTTGGTTTGCGGTCTTTCGGCCAAAATTGTAGACCAGCATCATATTTTGGTTACTATCGGTCGAAAAGAAAAAACCCCAAATGAATACTCGGCTTTCTTAAGCATACTATGAAGCGTAAAACGTTTCATAGTGTGTCATGATTAGGGATGGCGGTTATTGCCGAAAAAAATGGTTTCGGTTAACCCGGTTTTTTTCACCTCCGTTTTAACCTGGAGGTTAAAACCGTTCAAAATAACCAGTTTTTGAAAAAAACCGGTGTTCGGGTTTTTTAAAGCAACGTTTGTGGACAGAATTTTTTATTAATAATAATATGTAATAATATAAGTAATGAATGAGCAATTAATACAATAAATAAGTATTGTAGACAAAATTTTAAGAATTGTATTAAGTGTTGTAGACAAATAAAAAAAGAATTAGAGAGTACAGACATATTTTGTATTTTTTACAGCCGTATTTTGTATTGTTTGCGTCTATATGTATAATAATAATAATAATAAAAACTATGCCTAAATTTTTATACAGTCCCTCGCTCCTATTAATCATATTTATTAAAATATTTTTGGCACCCTCAAATTTTAAACAAAATGTTCCGCTCTTCTGCCACCAAAACTAATCGAGTTATTGAAGCTTGACTATGACTATTTTAGACCATTCCAATGTCCGTCTCGAGGAAGCGGTGGCCGTTTATTGGCCTAAGATGATGAAATTCAAAACTTCATAACTCGAACCTAAAATCGAGGATATCTTTTGATAGCTGATTTTGCCGGGTTTTTCCCCCCGGTTTTTGGATTTAAAAAAACCGGTTTAAACCTGGCCAAAAAAGTAACCGAAAAAACCAATTAACCGAAACAAAAAACCGGTTTTCGGTTTAAACCGGTTTTTCCCATCCCTAGTCATGATATGGGAAAGTCAGAAAGGATGGCGGCACTCCCGCTTTTATTGTTACTCTTACGGCCTTGCCCTGCCGCCGATTTCTGGGGCACTAAAAATCTGAGTACTTGCTGCGGTTCCGGTCGCATATAGGCATACTGTACTCGAGCAGAGCACCATTGTAACTTTGAAGGGCTTTGATTGGACAAGCGAATCTGACGTAACAATGCTTTGCTTGTTTGTTTACCTCTGACCAAGCTCAGACTGATTCCTTCAACTAGCGATAGCGAAATGTACTTTGTGTAATACGTCATGGCTATTCAGAATTCCAATCTTCCCCCTTCTTTTGTAAACGAAGTTGTTAAAATCGTTGAAGATGAAACCATCGCTCGAAGCAACCTTAAAAGTGTTTCCGATGTGTATTCATGGATAGAAGAATGTGGAAGAACATCGGACACGAAATGGAATTGTCGATCTTCTAGACCATCTGGAACAAGGCTTGTGTGTTGGTAAGTAGCAATAATTATTTCAAATCATTATCTTTTAGAGGATGTATGTTGTAATTTGTAATCCTATATCAGGCATTGTTTCAATACTTATATTTATCATGGTTTAAGTTAACTATTAAAATATGAATTTTAATGTTTCAGATCTGAATGAAGCAATAATGAAGAAAATCTAACGACATTAAATCCAGAAGAAGAAAGATTCCCTTTTCGAAAACAAATTCAGGCAATATCTTGTAGAAAAATTTGTATTTAGAGTTTTAAGAACTATAAACAAGATACGCGTGTCTCACTGTTGATGCGATGTGCAGAAGAGTGACGTCAGATTCGCTTCTCCAATCAGAGCCCTCCAAAGTTACAATGGTGCTCTGCTCGAGTACAGAATGCCTATATGCGTTCCAGTCTTGCTTTCCCAAAGTCTGCAATTTTCATTTGGGGGGGCGGCATCTTTATTAAAGAATATACGAGAAAGTTCAGGGGAGACCACTGCGACTGTTTTATATCTACTTTAATAAGGATTTAGCACCATTTGAATAGAAGGAATTGAAATAGCATTCGTCGAAAAATAAGTAATACATTTGATCAAATTTTCGTAAAAATTGGAGAGTGCGTTTTTAACTACGAAACTCTTTATAAGCATCCTACTTTATTGAAAATTAATATCTACTGAAAAAAGTCGCGGATAATATTTTTATCTGTGTTCATGTCATTAAATTTATTAGATTTATCTAAATAATGCTTTTTTTTATTTTTCTAATATTTATGATATTTGCAGATTGATTGCTGGTTATTAAATGTAAGTGCAAAAGTAAATAAATAAATGTCAAATTTCTTTTATGATCTTAAATATAGAAATAAAAATAAAATTAAATAGAGTTTTTGAATTAAATTCATGGATTGTTTTTGTCTTAAGGAAATAATTTTTCAGTCGAAATAAAATTTACATTTTTGAAATTTTATATAAGTTGGGATACCAGATATATAGAATTTAAAGGGAAAAAATACTTTTGTCATCTTAAAAATAAATAGTTCAAATTCTATATAAATCGGGATACCATTTATAAAAATCAGTTTTCATTTTTTGCCATCATTTACGTTTTATAACTCTCAAAACAATCACTATATGGCAGTTGCATAACATAACACCTCCTGTTCCTGCGCCTAAAGTCCTTATAACTCTTTATAAACGGAATGAAGTGAAAGCTTGCTGAGACCACCAAGCGGCTATACTGAAAGCAAGGGAATTGTTACATGAAGGATGCAATGCAAGGTCAGGACCTTTGAGGTATACCGTATGAAGTTTATGACAAACACAATTTGGAATACTGCTACAGAACAAGAACGCGGTAAAATAGCTAAAGTATGAGAATGAGCATGGAAAGTGATAAAACAGTATGAAAAAATTCAATTTCAGAAATTTTGAACGAGGGTCTGTATCTGTATTAAGAGATAGTTGAAAGTTTAAATACCAATATGAAGGGAGCTCCCTAAAGTCCCTTACCACCCTTTTAACTATCGAATGGCTTTAGCTATATTCATAAGAGTGGTGTCTAGGCATGGTAAAGTGACTATGCGCTACTGGATGAAACCACTTACAGCGCCACCTGGTGGAAAACGGTGAAGTTAGTGTTATTATCTCTAAAGCGGTATATTAAACGCTTAGTGAAATATGTGAATAACCACGAAATTAGTTTAGGAGGTATATTTATATACAGGATGGACATAAATTATTGGATCCATTTCAAAAATTAATAAAGTTACAACTGCGGTTTTATAAAAATTAGACTGCATCTTAAAAAGTTTTTTTTCAGATAGGTAATGCGAGGTTACGGTGTTCTAGGGGGTCGCAAATTATTGGACATCTCCATTTTTGAGAGCCATTATCTTTGAAATTGTTAAAGCTAGAAGCAAAATAAAGCATATATTTGTAAGGAACTTTATGCTCTTTAATTTGTTAAATCAATTGTAATTCGAAATCTGAATAGTTTTCGAGATATTCAAGAAAAATTAAAAAAGAAAATCAGAAAAGGCGAAAGGTTTCTGCTGATCGGCTGCCATTGTGTAGGGAAATCTTTCACTGTTGCAAATTTAGAACGCCTTAATGGTTCGCCACCTATCTGAAAATTTTTTTATTTGCTCTCTTAAGAGAAAAAAACGCCAGATGTAATATTATTAGTTTTTTAAATTAGTTTTTGAATTTGGTCCAATAATTTAGGACCACCCTGTATAAATTTAAATTCAAGAAAATTTTATAATTCGAAATTATGTTCTAGTGCCTTTAAATTCTAGCTCCAAAAGATAATGTTCTAGTTATTTTCCTGTACCTAGACATAACAGTAAAAATAAGCAGTGACCAAATAATAGTAATTTATAAAATAAAGGAAAAGGCCCTTTGGAAAGAGGATATCAATAAGAAATTAAAATCTTAATTCTTAACTGTTATGTGTTCTGTCATTGATACTAATAATCATTTTCTGTTACATCAAAATCCATGTATTACGACTCAAAACTGGCATATACTATTTTCTTATACTTTATAATGAATTTTCAATTATTTCGATGATTAAATAGATTCTGTATGCATAGTTATTAAATAATTCAGCTCTACACTGCGCAATATCAGAATTGCGATAGGTTGTTGCATTTTCCGATTAGGTTATTTTTATTTCATTTATTATTCAAAAGTCATACAGAACGGGTGCTTTGAATGTAAAATTTGTGTTCTGAATAATTATTATTCAGAAGTTGTTTCTCTTATCATCACAGAAACATTTGTATTTGAGTTACGTCAATTAAGATAAAAATTACAACATTAAAGCTTGTGGTATGTTAACACGTGCTTAGAACCATAAAATGGGTGCGTCTCACAAATGATCACCAGCAACAACTTAGGAAAGAACGAAGATTTTTCTAAACAAGATAAACACAAGTGATAAGAGAAAGATTTTAGGAAAGAATTTTTGTCGTAATTCGACGAGGGCATTTCAAAAAGTAAAGCAACAAGCTCTCTACGGAAAAACGTGTATTCATGAATTCAAAGAAATACAAATTACGTCTTCACATCATAGTCACAATAGACACCTGTCGAAGCATTTGTTCCATCGGTACAAAGTATCAAAATTCCACAAAACATCTGCACCAATGTCGTGACCACATCAAGACAGCTTTCTGACTGGTTAAAGCCACAAACCTCCCAGGTACTTCTCTTCACCTGTCAAGAGATAGAAATCACTTGCTTCGAGGTCTGGGCTACAGGGAGGTGTTCCAATCACTTCCATTGTAAATACTGCACTAAATTACACATACTTGAGGCTGTATGTTGTGCATCACCAGGACACTTGTCGAGAGCATTCCCAGTTTGGACAAAAAACAAACCCCATCACACTTCTTATTCCAGTCGCTGATACTGGCAAAATTTAGTACCGAGATGTACCTCATACCTTTGCTGGCCACTCTAGTGAACGTTTTAAACACCTGATGCATAAAATGCCTCTACTGGAATTGCAATTTAAATCGTAAAGCTTTGTAATCCCTCTGCACGAATACAAATACTTTACTTTCTCTCATCAGTGATAATCTACTTTTCTGTCTTATAGTTTCTAGCAATGTCAGTGGTTTAGCTTTAATCAAGGAATATAAGAATTAGATAACTTAATGGGCTGTCAAAGAACAAAGCTAATTTGTCTCAATTACTAAAAATGACGAAAACATTTTCCTGTTTCTTCGTATAGATCTGAATTTAAAACGATAGTTTGGGATTTCATACTTCTGTCATCTAAATTCAGAGAATTCTGCTTTAAATCATTCAAGAGAAATGTCCTATAATGAAAAAAGTGCTCATTTTTAGATATTATGAAAAACAGGAAGATGTCAGTTTTTTTCTCTTAATGTTTAGAATTTTGTTCAATTTAATAACAAGAGAACGTTTATTATGTGGTCAAGTACTCATCGAGATAGAGAAATGTTCTCTTTCTTGATCAAATTTATTTATTTCTTCCCTTAATGTTTAGAATTTTGTTCAATTTAATAACAAGAGAACGTTTATTATGTGGTCAAGTACTCATCGAGATAGAGAAATGTTCTCTTTTGACAAATTTTATTATTAATTCCCTTAATGTTTTTGTTGAATTTAATAACAAAAGACGTTTATTATAGGTCCAGAGTATTACTCATCAGAATGAGAAATGTTCTCTTTCTTGATCAAATTTATTATATTCCACTACTGTTTGAATTTTTGTTCAATTTAATAACAAGAGAACGTTTATTATGTGGTCAAGTACTCATCGAGATAGAGAAATGTTCGTACTTGATTTATTAATTCCTGTAATGTTTGAATTTTTGTTTCAATTTAATAGCAAGGAACGTTTATATGAATTCAAAGTGTTCATCGGATAAGAAATGTTCTTCTTCTTAGTCAAAATTTATTTGACCAGAACATACTTTTCCCTTTTTCTACATATATTGATCATATGAAAGCTGAAAAGAATAAGAGAATAATATAAAAAAGATATTTGGACGAGCTATTATTTATGGGAAACCTAAACATAAAAAAAAGAATTTACATTTATTCGACAAGAACTGACAAACAGATTCAAAGCAAGATAGAGAAAGAACACAATTAATTTCATTTATTCTGACAAGCTTGAAACTATTAGACTGTTTTATGAAGAAACGAATTTAATACCAATAAATCGTATCTGAAATATTAGAACAGGCGTGTAGGCAAAATTGCAAAATAAAATAAGCAAATGAAACAAAATTGTTGAAACTAACATTAAAAAGAATGCACATTCGGTTCAAACCAAAATGTCACCTTTACAATGTTACTAAATATATTAGTAACTGATAAAGTTAATTTGGTATATATTAGAATAATGGAATGAGTGAGAGATTAAATCTGACGAAATTTAGGTTTTCAAATGCAAGGTTAGAACGCGTTTGCCATAGAAAAGATTATAATAGGTGAGAGTCTTTTTAGCATTTATATCTGGGAAATCTCTTTTCATGTGTTCAATTGAAACATTTGGCGTCATGCCTTCTACGTCTTACTGCAGTTCAAGCAAAAAAAAAAAAAAAATGTTTCTCTGCGATGCAGATGACTCATGATTGCCAATAATAGTGTAAACAATTTACATAAATTCTTCTAGAGAATCTATTTCATGTTCAATTTGGAAACTTTTTTTGGCAACAGTCTTTCAATCTTACTGGTTCAGCAAAAAAACAGTTTTCCAACGATGACTTCATATAATTTATAATAATAACTAATCATGTGGAATACTTGCGTCTTAGTAAGAAATTTAGATCGGACGAGGCAATTAGCCATTAGTACTTTTCCTGATGTATTCTGAGATATAACGTCCTATAGCAAAGAATTACGTCAAAGCAGGGTTGATGGTTTCATGTCTTTCTTTATTATTATCATGTAAAAACGATTATGATTTGACGTGTAGAGTCGAGTGTCAAAGAAGGTACCTTCCCTTGCTACATGCGATAAACTTGTATTTACTATTCTGTAATTATACTATTTGTATAAATATTGTATTAAAGAGATTGATAATTAAATTGACTAGTTAATACAGGAAATACTGTTTATATTTAATCCAGACGTTTCCTTTACGAAAATCGACTGGCCGGACGAGACTGCACCTTTCTCATATTTTATGTTACAGTAACTTTTGACGGCGATCATCTGTTGAATTATAAGAACTCATTTCGCGTATGCGTAGTTAAATTGTAATACTCAATTTGCTAAATATATTATTTTTGAATTCAAAATCTATATTTCCTTTTTTACGTTTGTCAAGATATTCTAAGTTTCGACAATTCAAGAAAACTCTGCATAATATAATAATCAAAACATGCGGGTTTGAAATCTTCAATTTAATACCGATTTTACTTATCTTACTGAGTAAATATTTTTTGTCGTCACTTTGGGTCCTAGTAAGCCGCCCTCAAGCTCTACAATAATATACAGAATCAACCTCGCTCAATCGCGTTTCCATTAAAAAACTATCTATAGCCTTGCATAAAATTCGTATTAACAATCACCATGCCCCTAAATATTTTTGATGACTTCAAGCAAAACGAATACCTGAATAAAACTTTTGCAGATCTATCCATTGGGTCAACCGATTCTTTTTTGCATTGTTAGATTCCGTAGTTATCATTCAAATCCACGGTATTTTTGTCATATCAATAAATTTTCAAATCAAACTTACCTGCCTTGAGCAGGAAGCAGCTTTTCACGTCAAAAATAAAGTCGCAGCAATGATCAATCGCATAAGCTGAACGGGTCAGATCAGGTGACAATTGGGTCTCCTATTGAAGATTGAGACACTTTCTATGACCTTAACTCACAAGAGCAAGTATTGGTACAAATATTACGCCTTACCCAAAATCACATGTACATGGGTAGAATAAAGAAGAACTGCATCTAAGAGGAAACACACTTTAACAGATGATAATAAGAATTATAACAAATTATGCATAAATGTCGGACTGGAAGATGAAAGTGAGATGATGCTTCTGCACGAAATAACATTCATTATATTTATTAGGTTTAATACTAAATTAGCCGGTGATTGTATTATTGTTACCCAGGCAATGAAGTTTTCTTGGACTTTTGTTAATATTAGATGATGCTCTTTTGCTTAGACAGTAAAATGCGACAATGTCATTTGATATGTTTTGTGACATTAAGAGCAAACACGACGGGAGTTTGATTGTAAATCAATCTACGTTTACGTGTGGTGGATCGGATGTAGCTATGATGTCGTTTAACAAGAAACACCACCTATGTTTTAGAACAGTTCGTTGACCCTACCCTCACTTGCATGCGTACGCCTCATGGTTATTTCAAAGCAAAAGGGGGAAGTGAAGGAGATGAAGGAGTGATGTTTATGCAATCTAGACCTCTATTTATGAATCTCTATGTAACGTCTTTTGCATGTTCTCTATTTGTAACTTTCCTGGACCGGGAGAACTTTTGCGAATTTTACGTAAATACCACCTCAAATAAGAGTGCATTCTCTATTTAACGAAGACTTTCTTGTGATTATTTTTTCTCTCCTATATCAAATATGTTTCCAACATTTCAAGACTTTCATTCTTTCTTTTTTAGCAGTTTGTGCGAACTGATCAATAGACATGAATGGGTCTGACGTCTCAATTCATCTGAACAGTAAAATCCAGTCGATTCTTTTCATTTCATTCAGGAATTTAACTTTCCCACACACACTGTCCTATAGAAAAATTTTCCAATATCCCCTTTCACCTCAATGGGTTGTCCAGTGTCCTCGAACTTTATCAGTAGTTAAACTGGTTAGGCCTGTATGCCTTAAATACTTGTTAGAAATAAATGCCGATAATGTCCCTTAAAATTATTAATTTTATATATAAAATATTTTTTTTAAATTGAATACTATATCCAGGACAATTTTTGTTTATTCTTGTTTCCTTGACAGAGTTCTTTTTGATGGGGTAAGATATACAAAAGAATAAATATTAATTTAAAAAAACAGGAATGATAATCCTAGTACTGTTTTAATAATAATATTTAGATTTCATGAATTTAAATCTGTTTTGTGTAGTTTTAAGTAATTTAAGGTGACATCTATTTAGAATTTTCCATA
This sequence comes from Araneus ventricosus, assembly GCA_013235015.1. NCBI lineage: Eukaryota > Metazoa > Arthropoda > Arachnida > Araneae > Araneidae > Araneus > Araneus ventricosus. The sequence continues at coordinate 16,086 of BGPR01004507.1, read as the reverse complement.
TAACGAACTTTTTTCGGATTGCGACTTCGTTAGAATGGGGTCCGACTGTATTTTCACGAGTCTGATCTAATGAAAGAACTCCGAATACTCCTTGAGCTCATTCCTAACAGCCTCTTTCCGGTGCTAAAATCGTCAGAATTGTGTAATTGGAATCCATTTGTCTGAACAGTATCTGCAACTTTCCAAAGTTTCCAAGAAGGGAAAATAAACTGATAAATTATAAACTATTAATTTTTATAACATCTGGCATTGAACAGGATCGCATGTTTCTTACAAAAGTGTAAGGCAATAATATTCGTTATTGGATGCGAAAAATTAGTTATAGTATTTTCCTTTCCTCTTTGAAATATTTTCCACACATTTCGCAAGAATCGATCATCAGGTCTACAGACTTTCCAATCTCGAGGCAAAATCCTAACATTTAGCTGCAAAGCTCTATCTCTTGAACTTGGGGTTCCGTCGGTAGTAGAAGGTCTCTGTTTCGGTGCGTTGCCGCGAAACCTAATACTGAAAATTCAGCGTGTATGTGAGTTGAGTGCCCTTAGACCTAACATTTAAGTTGGTCCTCCGTTGGTGAGGGAGAAGGGCTGGAAGGGGTGCAACTGGGGTGTCATCCCTCTTCCTCAGCGTGATTTACAAGTTCACTGGATGTTTCGTTTTGAAAATTGCTAATCTTTTAAATTATGTTGCATCTATTTAAAATGGTATCTTTGTGAATACTAGGATATTGAACTGGAATTTTTTATATAAGTTGCCTATATGTCGACTTAAGTTAGAAAGAAAAAATTACGCTACTAGTTTCCCTATGCAGTGAAAATGCATTGTGTGGTTTTCACTGCAGAAACCAACTAAGGAACGCGAAAGGGTTAAAGTTTCGATGTCCATCCAATATCCTCGCGTTGCTTTAAAACCGGGACACTAATGTGATGTAACCTAAGCCTTAACACCTAATCCCGTGAGGCAAAAGTATGCTAGGCATGCACATGTATTTAAAATCAATCTTGATATAACATTTACTGGAATTTAATTTAAAATCATCTATACTACAGTCTAAACTTACTACTGAGCAATTTGTCCAACATGGTTGTGAAAGCTAATCAGTGACTGAGGCAAATTCTAGCAAACGAAAATGATCAACTACAAAGAACGATATTTAATTAAAACCAACAGAAGTATTATCCTACACTTTTTCGTATACTTCATCATATACCAGTGTTTGTATGCTTCACTTCGTGAGTTAATGTAAAAATAATTGAGTCTGACTTTTTGGAGTCTTACCTTTTACTAGTTGAGGTCCAAAATTTGATGATACATGCATTTTGAATGTGTTGAAACCAGCCCAAAATTTAATTTTCTTGAGTTATCGAGTTCGACAATAATACGAAGTAACAGATTCAAACGGATGACGTTGGTCCAAAGTTTGGTCATTTCAGATCTGAAGTGTGTTTGATAAAATCATTGGAATTTTATCTATATGTTCGTGGGTTTTCTTGAGTATTCTGTTCCATCCACTTGGAAGAACAGACAGATAAACCTCTTTGTCGAGTTTCAGTCAAAGTTTTCTGAGGGGTAGTTTCAAAAAGAAGTAAGGTAGCAAGACCTCTCTGAGCAGAAAAGGTTTATTCACGAAATCAAAGAGGAATAGACAAGGTAGAAAGGAACTGATATTTACTTTCCATATAGTCAGTATGGTTGTGGAAGCATTTCTGCCATCCAGTAATACCATATCATCGAAACGGCATTAGAAGAAATCAGGGTCCAAACTCGAGGCAAAGACGGCTTCCTGCATTCAGGGATAGGTTCGAATCGACCGCATCAGATGCCTCTTCAACAGTTCGAGGGAGATGATAATCGACTTGCTGACGGATCCCGGGCTGTGAGGGTGTCGAATTCAATACATTTGGAAACCCGACTATACCAAAATCACGCGTAAACCGAGGGTCCCTAGCGGTCAGGGCGTTGTACCGTCAGCATTCTTACACCTTTTGGGAGTTAATCGTTTTCCTGCAATTGGACCTTGTGTAGATCGAATCACTGCTTCATGTCGGTACATTCACGGTTGATCCGTCTTAATAATCAACAGCAAATCCTGGTGTCCCAAAGACTGCGACCAAACTTTCTTCTCTGTTGGCACTGTTTTGTTCTTATGGGAGCGAGGGAGGTTTTCTCTATGCATTGATGCTTTCTTCGTCTCAGGAGTTACGATTGATGCGCCCTTTCGTCCTCTGCAACAGTACCAGACGGAAAGAAACTCACTCAGCCTGATATCTCAGTTAATGCTGTTCGAGGTGAGAAACTTTTGTTCTGAGGCACCTTGCCATGATGATCCGTCAAAAGCCGCTATCTTCAACAGAGAGTTCAGCGTTGTCAGGGCACTGATCTGCTATCTGCTATCGGTTGTCGTTTTGAACATTGTGATCTTATTCTGTTAGACGCAATTTAATGCGACGGGATTTGTGTGCACTCTTGAGAGCTCCCCTTGCACTTGACTTTTGAAGTGCCACATACATTTGTTTACAGTTTGTGTATTACTCCACACAATTTCATTCGTCTAGTTTCTTCCTTCTTTGAGTCGATTGTGTTCCGGACACGATATTATTTCAAAATGCTTTTTTTTCGGACTACATAGGAACGTGTAAACGAGGAAATTATAAAAAGAGAATATTTGGATTATATTAATATTTTTCTCTCTTATACGAAAAAGTAAAAAGAACACGGTATTAATTTTCAAGACGAGAGAATTTTATAAAATCAGATAAGTTGGTATTTTACAGATAAAATGATTTCAGAAGTTATATTCAAAGAGTTATTGGGCAAGAAGTTCGACCTGGAGCTTTGATTTACTGTTCTTGAATTCATTCAATCTCTCAGGCATCAGCTATCATCAGAAAAGAGACATTAAATACAGTGAGAACCTCGCATATCGAGCATAATTCGTTTCCAGAGAAGCTTGCAAACAATTTCCCCATAGAGAATCAATGTAGGAAATACGATAATGTGTTCCCTCCGAAAACCATCGTAAAACATTTTGCTATATAAACTTTATTTAAAATTATAAGATCGTTAAAAGCCTAAGTCGTATTCATCTTACTTGCACAAAATCAACCCAGCATGGAATGCGGATGGATTCAAGAAACGAAAGCGGAAAGAGTGCTCAACACGGACTGATGCTACTCATATTCTGTTACCTTATTACCAGAATAGTCAATTTCGTGACGTCAGTGAACTCAAATACGTCATCAACTCGTTACGTCACGAATTTGTTGACGTAGCATTATCACACTACTCTTAAATGCATGGCAGAGAAAATAATTAAAAAAAAAACCATGCACTAAATATTACTGAGGAAACAAATGAAACCGAAGTCGTTCGCGCATTCAAAGCGTTTATTACTATGAAAAGAAATAAAACAAAAGATCTCATTCATTAACAGTTAAAGTGCACAAGCAAAAGGCTAGATGTGGGGTGGGTAAAACCAGTGCAGGTGAGTAAGAATATTTTTTTGGGTTATATATACGGGTATTTACAAGGCCTGCGGATAAATACTAAAAACTGGATATTTGCAGAAAGAAAAAATTCGATATTGATTCACAAAGATACAGAGTTACTATATACCTCCTAGAAAAAGTGTTGTGAATGATCATTCAAAATTAAACTTAAAATTTATAAATACCAAAACTGGTTATTTTAGCAAGAGAAAGAATTTGAGAATGGTGTAATTCAAATGAAGCATTAAATTTACAAATACTACTACTGAATATTTTTGAAAAAAATTGCATTTGTAATGGTGGATTCAAAATAAGAACATAAAATTTACTCAAACTGGATATTTTGAAAAAAAAAAAATGCATCTCGATGCATTCAAAATGAAACACAAAAGTATATAAATACCACTAAATGGTTTTTTTTTAAAAAATATTTGCGAATGATGATTCAAAATATGAAATTTAAAAAAATAATATACCCTAAACTGGGTATTATTAAAAAATGTAAGCTTTGAATATTATAAAAACAAAAAAACAATTTGCTATCAAATTCAGAATAAAGTATATTCTAAAACTTAATAGGATCGGGGGGATAATTTAGTTTTCACGATTTGAACTTTGTCCCTACAATGAGATATATCTTAACGCCGTTTATGGTATACTATACCGCCATTAGCAGGTCACAAGAAAGGACTTTTCCTGCAATTTCCCGGAAGGTGACCAGGCGTCTCGGTCCTGGGAGAGAGAGTTAGTCAAAGAACCGAGAAACCCCCAGTTGCGTCGATCCCGGAGGGTCTCGTTTTAAGAAATTCACCGCCATCTTGACCTCAGGTGGACACACCGGAGCAAGGAGATGCATGCTACGCGCGCAATTGCGATTGAGGGAAAAAAAGACAGTGTTTTTTATTGGGAGAAGGTCCCATCTCACCTGCAAGTGAGAGCTGCACTTTTGACCCGCACTAAGGCAGGGTCCAGGAGGATTTTTTTTACTGGAGACCTTGGCAGGAATGGAGAGGATCGAGAGAGGAGATCGAGGAGAGGGCGAAGAAGTTCGTTTTTGAAGAGCCGGGGTGAATTCCCATGCAACGAGGAGATTTTTTGAAAGCAGTTCTCAGGCTAGGAAGCTGCTGTATCGAAGCTGCCCCCGTTTACCTAAGCCGACCCTCAGCTGCCTCGTCTCGGTGAAGGTTCCTTACAGGAACCATGATATAACCCGTGTGAGGTTGTCTGAGATCTGAGGCAGTTCTTCACCTCCAGATCATTTACTTCGGACTCATACTCGCTAGGTAGAACTTTTATAACCTCCAGATGAACTCAGTGAAATCTGCGAGCTGTTCAGAGTTGAATTCGACAGCATCTAATGCTATCTACGTCCTGAGTGCAGGTTGTGTAAATTGATTATTAAGTTTTGTATAATTGTAAAAATCCAATTAGTAAATCTTTGGCATGTTAAATATAATATCTTAATATGTTTATCGTCTGGTGGTCCTTCTAGGTTTTAGCATCGCTGAGCTAAGAACCCTACACCATCGGCATCACCACTTGTTCCTATTGGAATATAATTTCAATTGACTCTCTTATGTATAGTTTGATATTCCGGTTCATTAACAAAAAAAATTTCTAAACTTGAATACCAATAGGAGGTTTGACCCCGTTCTTAGTCAGCCTTGCACTTGTCTGTTCCTTGTTTCTAAAGAGAGTCCTGAGTGGAGTCAATAACTGTTCATGCCAGTGTACATCTAATTGACATTTGCATCGACGCGAATTTAATTTAGCCCAAATTTATTTCAACATCAATAATCAGGCAAGTTATACGTCCAGCAGCATAGTTAATTGCTTAAAACATACTAATAAAATGAATTATACGCTAGACCATAACCTTCAGTTTACTAAGTTTAATTCTTTTATATATCTTACTATCTTGAGGACTTTCTTTACAGATTTCTGAAAAAATTGATTAAATAAAGAAAGAACAAGAAAATCAGATAGAATATTATATTAACTTTCAACAATGGAAGGAAGAGAAACACACCTTATTGAATATTTGTTTAAACAATGAAAACGGTTTGAATTTCATTGTAACAATGAATAAGAAAAAATATTTTTTAAAATTTATTAAAATTAGAGAAAAAATCAAATGAAGCAATTATTATCATTTGAAAAGATGCAGCAAATTTTCAGATGGTGCAAAATAATTTTGTGCTGCACTATTTTCGGTAGTTATTAAGTAAATTTCCTTGGTACCCCAATTAACATTTTTTAAAAAAACAACGGTTAATGGAGTGCACATTCCACCCTCAAAAAAAATGTGTTTTGTGCCAAATTTCGTTTGCTCTAGGCATAGCAATCTGTCTTGTAGAGTGCCAAAACACACACATTCTCTAACAATTATTAGTAGGGGATGAACAGTACCAGTGAATCTTTGTGATCCATAATTTACCTCCATGCAGGAGTCAAACATTCTTGTTTTTGATTTATAGACCAGATTGAGTCTCATACTTCAAATGGCCTCTTAATGTTACTATGTAAATTTTGCATTGATAAGAGAAAAGGGAAAAGTTACCTTCTTGGAGCTTTTAATGTGGGAAAGAAATGATAAAAGCATCAATGTAATATTATAATGTTGAGTACAAACTTGCCAAATGTAAAATGGAGGAAAACAAAAAATGTTTCGAAGTCTTGGTGGATTAAAACGGTTTAGAGGGATAAATAGTTAATGAATTTTCTTCTAATCAGATTCCAACCATGGCCATACATCAAATTTAGAGTTTTAGATAATTCAATTATTGATGTTCATGATCCCAGATGAATACTGTCTAACCAAGAGTGTGAGGTTTGTATGTCTGCTGTACCGTCAAAATATATACATGAAGATTCAGAAACAAAAAATTCACATTTCTTGTTCACAAAAACTTTGTAACAAAATAACTTGATTTGAAAGTAATGTAAGTGAATATTACTTTCAGAATAATTAACTTTAAAACTTCGTGAACATCTACTAACTTATCTTTTGACTAATTAATCAAAAAGAATTATAAGCAATTGTATCTTTCATTTTAGTTTCTATTATCAGCTCTTTATCATTTGAAACAAACTCAACATTTTCTTTTTTTTTTAATTTAGTTATGAGTTTAAAAGGATGATAAACCACGTATTTTATGTAGATTCATGATATAATTTTCACCGTTTTTGTTTTTCTGATTCATTTTTTAGTTTTGTAAATTTAAAAGGTTCATATATTACAAGTTTTTCTTTTACCTTATCTTATGTTCAATATATATTCATACATAGTATATTATAGAACTCATATTTCATTAGTGCTTGTGTTTTTGTAACAGATAGAGGTAATTCAAAAGAAATGCAAGTAAACTCACCATTTTGGTATTTACTTGAGCATATACCAAGGTATTTACCCTTAAAAATAAATACCTAGGTATTTTTATCCCTGCTAAGTTTCTAAACAAATACCTATGGTTGATATAAAAGCAAGTAATGGCTCACGTATGGACAGTAGCAGGCACCAAATCAAGAATTCCCTCTCGTCACACTCTCTCTTAAACGGAGTCATTTTTGGCGATTCATTTTAGTATGTGGATCACTAGTTATGCAAAGTTCCCTTTATGTATTTAGTATGAAAAAGAAATTTTAACGAAAACTCTTTGGAATGATGTTCAATTTATGGCGCTCGACTGCTGGTTCAGTCTGGAAGGTATTCAGGACATGTTTTGCTTATTATTTCAAATGCAGCCAACCTCAAATGTATTGAGTGATGATTTTTAAATGTACCCACCATGACGGAGAACATGACATTTTTCTTTGGCTGACTTTGTAGATAAAGTGCACATTTCGTCTATATTGCCTGGGAAATAAAATTAATTACTCTTATATTTATCAAGACACTTTTCATTCGACTTTCTTCACATGCCTGCAGTTTCAATGGCGTTTCTATTTGGCAGAAATGAAATTTTATTCAAAAAAAATGAAACTGATAACAATGCAAGGTCATAACGCGGATCTTACGTCATGTTTTAAGCACAATCAGAAAAGCGGATGCCGATGAATTTTTCATAAAAATATTTTCCGCTTGTACGAAAACTCCAGCTAAATTCTTTTGCTGTTATTGATACAACTAGCCGTTGCCCGCGGCTCCGTACGGGTACAGCAGCTAATTATCAATAACAACAGATTAGTACTAACAATATTTATATCATCGGCACATCACTGATTAATATACTTTGAATCATGTATTATCGAGCCTCCGACGAATAACTGCATTTCTATTGGCTCCCAGTATTATAATGAATTCTATTCCTAGGCGATATTATAGTATAATAAATAATGGTGCTATAATTGGTATGCAAAAATGTCTTGTTGCTGTGGTAAGCAAACGATGCAGTCGACGCCGTTACTGGGTTAAAGCCTTTTTTTTCTGGCAGCAATAGATAAACCATGTTTCAGCTTAGGTTTGAAATTCTTCATCATACCGAACTGTGTTGCTTTTAATTCTTTTATCAAACTTGAACGGTAACATTACCGAATGACATTTGCAGGGTAATGCAGATATATGTAGCCCAGAGTAGTGACCCCTTGAGGAGCATTCTTTTGGTACCTCTGATAACCTCAAAAACACAAGCATAATAGTATGATGTCTCTATATAATAACGCCAGAATACCGAACATGAATAAAAGATGAAAACGTAATATATGAACGCACCCCAGTGAAACTAAAAGAAATGATCAGAAAAAAAAACGACCGCGATATTACATAAAATGAAATATCGTCACCAACTCGCTTCAGAGCAGCTATAATAAAGGAAAACTTCAAAAATGAAAGATGACTAACATAATTTTTGGTGTGGATAACGTTTCAGTAAAGATATTCACCGAAACATTATCACTGTTATTTTTTTTTGACCTGAGATAATGACACTCGAACAATTGGCGACTTCGTCTGGATGAACATCAATATCAAGAATTGTAGTCGTGGTTGTCAGGCGTTTATGGCATTTTGTTTTCTTTCTTTAACGCGTTGGCCTTTCATTATCCCGGATAACTGAAAAGGAAGTGGCGGTACTTAACTACCGAAAATAGTGCGCTGCGCAAATGCTGAAGACTAAAGCATCTTTAATGACTGATGAGACACTGTTGGGCCTGCTCGAGCTAAGGTACAAAAGAAATCCGCACAATTCATTATTGTGAGGAGACGACCGTTTTCGTGTTTAAACAAATATTCAACCGGCATTCCATTGTTGAAATAACTAAACGTCAAATTTTTCTTCGAGCGAAGCCGAAACGATTGCTGGCCATTTTTATTGAAGATGCCTGAACTTGTTGTGCCAGGTAAGAACGTCCTGATAGATGACATGAGGCAATCAGAGAAACTTTCTATGGGTAAAAGGAACGCGGTCTCTGGCCCAGAACTCAGTTTACTTTTGTTAGAGGAACCGTGAAGACGCATGGTCGGTGTGCTGACGGCATTGGTGATGTGAATATATTGACATTGTGCCAAGTGGGTAATTCAGACTTTTGAAGTTGCTGGCATTTACGGCTTTCGAGACAACAGACGAGTCAGCGTGAGCCACAATTGCCATTCGAGGTATAACATGAGTATGGTCCAGTAACCTGATGGGTTCCTAAAACAACGAACTAGAGGAGATCTGGTGAGACGAACTGACTTCCTATAAACCTGACTGCTTAAAATACGATCCCCGGTTCTTAGGCTGTTCTATCGTCGCCGATCTCATCGTTTGTACTAAAGGACCTAGCAGCCAGGCGGTCAAAAGACTCCTGAGACCCCTTCTCCCAATGATAAAACGCAATGCACATCTTGCTCCGATATTGACATCGGCGTTGAGACTGTTTCATTCCCAACAGTGCGGTGCCAGTCAACGGCAGTTAGAAATTGTGGTGAAAGTTTCGGAATCGTGAAGCTAAATTACGTATCAGGAATACTATTAATTCTGTTGGAAAGCAACAGTATATATTTTACATTCAGTATTTTAATGAGGGCGCATATGAAACGGTTGAACCAGTATTTATTTTAGACTTTTTTTTTGCAAGCCTGGTTGGAAGACACAGGGTATGTTTTTGGCAATTTTTTTTCTCCAAAAACCAGGCTGACCACAGCCAGGCTAATATGGGTACATAATTCTCAAAAACTTTCTGGCTCTTCGTTTGAATGATTGCAAGTTTATTTTTAATGATCATTCTGCTTTTCGAGACAATGAGCGACGGTGCGGCATTCGGCGCAAGGCCTGGGATTTTGAGCGACTGTTGCATGCTCGCCTACCCGTTACCGCCGCTTTATTTTTACGGCTTCTTTTCTGATGACGTTTGAATGGCACCGGTGCCTTTGTTTTCGAACTGTTTCAGTATTGCGGTGATGCGGCAAACAAGTGGCTGTGATGCGTCGCAACTGACTGAAATAGCAAGCCGCAAATTTCACCGACCCACATGCTATTGTTACTGCATAAATAAAGATTCAGGCTTTCCTGGCAATCTTGTCTCGTTGAGTAATATTTACGCTGATCCCTGTTCGTGGCGTATCTGTCTATCGAGCTGAAGAAGAGTTTCTACGCAAAACCGTCAGGAACGTCGAGATAACTCCTGAGACGAAAGATACCGAGCAGGTGGAACGCCCACCGGTACCAGGCAGTGATGCTGCTGTTGCGACACCATTTTATAGGGTTGCGACAATTTATTTCCGGTAATGGTTTTCGCATAGTGATTATCATCTCTCGAACCGTTGGCTCCAGGGTAAACTCTGCGCAATGATGACACCATTTGTTTATATGAAGAAATGACAATATCGTTCCTTCACCACCTTTTGATAAACTTTGATTCGTGAATAAACCGGGAATTACGCGGCGCGGACATCTACGTTATTTCCAGTGGATGACGAAAACAGCCTCTTGTTAGTCGCAGCCTCCCGGACTATTGTCGTGTCTTCAGAAAAGGTACGATGACAATCAACACCAATTGCAAGTATCATTTGGACCTGCGTAAGGAAGAATTATACCTGCTACATCGCAGTGGCGACACGTACCAGCAATGAGTACGTGTATGAGTGCTCTGTTGGTTATCTGACCAAATATCGTGATATTTTGACGGACGATGCGCTTTCGTTTTTTGTATTTTGCCAGCTTCGACAGTTAACTTTTACGCCATGTTGACTTTAAGTGATAGAGCGGAAGCGGTACGGTGAAACCATGTTGGTTACTGTGCGTACTAACATACTGTATGCGGACAGGTTAAGGTTTGGGAACCGACGTCTGGTTTTGGCTGGCTTGCGAGAACCTTTAACCCGCGCGTTCGTTGATTTCGCAGTGTTCACACACGTGAACTGGCGACATGAGGAAACGGCAGCATGACAGAGCCAGACTGAACCGGCAAACCAGTGAATACTGCATTTTAAATGAACAACATTGCACCCAAACAAGAGATTGCTCAGCAAGCATCCAGTGAACTTTCAAAGTTGCGGAACTGTTTTCGAACCTGCGCCTCGCTGAAGGACGGCAAGTGTAATTTCGGTGGTTCATTAATTCTCCGGCACCGAAACTACACTGCAGTCGGGAAGTCATTCTGTATCGTGAGCCATATTTCAGGAAGGAAAAAAATGCTGGCCTAGCATTCAATTTTACGCATCACCGGTAAACCCATCGGTTGTCAATTTATCGGTTTGTTCACTGGCTTTTGGAAAGTTGTCAGCAATGAACTGGTGTGCGGAAAACCGTTAGAAATGGTCATGTAGGCATTCAGAGTTGTTGATCGGAACTTTCAGTAAACTACAGTCAGTTCATAACGGTCGCTAAATCGGAAAAGATGCCGTCGCTTCTGCTTCAAAAAATGCTTTAATTCGTAGTAAATGTTATTATTAGAAACGATAAATTATTTATTGAATGTATTTATTTTCTTTGCTATACCATTGTCGAGGTGTTGAAGCTCGGCCTATGAAAACCAATAATTTCCAGGCATTCTCGCTAAACGAAACAATTTAGCTGCTTACATGCGTCACAGCGCTTATGAGGAGAAAGGGCTGTCTTCTGATGGCTGAACAATGAGGAACGCACCTATTAGTAATGACTGCATTGCTCTCGATGAGTTCAAATCACAAAAATGAAAGAATAAGTTTGAGATGTTCGAAATAGTCACGAAAAAGTTCGTTAATAATTTCGCTGTCGCAGATTCGAGGAAGCCAAAATTCACTGAAATAGAAGATTCGTTGAAATGAAGGTTGAAGGTCGACTGTCCCCCACTCTTTCCGCCGAGCACGCTGGGTGGTTTGATTATCGATCATAACTTTTGACCAAACAGTGATTTTACCATTTGACTTTCATAATGAAGCAACTGGCATTAGTAATGCGCATTTTACCCCTAATCGTATGAAAAAAATAAACAAAAGAAAACAGAATGATGCTTGTATGTTTACTCGCAGTTCTTACTAAATTCACGTGAAATATTGTGCTATTACTCGGCTGGCTGTTCGTTGTTACCATAACAAAGAATGATAATCTCGGTAATTTCGACGATTGTTCGTTAACGTCGAGAACTTTTGACGATGGCTTTCATGAATAGGTATTGTTGCTAATATTACGGAACTGAAAGTGTTACAGATCTACGAAAGTTTGATACTTTATAGTGACGCTACCAACATCATCATTTAGTACATTGTTCAAATGGTACGTACTGGCGCAATAATTTTGCAAGGCGGTGACATTGATGATTTCGTATTTTGATATGTCTGAGTTTTCAGCATAAAGCCCAATTCAAGCAATTGCTACTATGGAAATATATTTAACTGCGCATACACTATTCTGGCGGTGGCACGCCGTCCGCCCGCACGTAAGCATGAGAGAAGGCCAGTTCGTTCCGCGCCGTCATTGCGATGAAGTACCGGACCAATATGTATTTTCAAACAGGTAACTCATTGATTTGATACATCCCCATACGAAATGATGTAATGGTGAGACAATTTATGTTTTGCACATGATAATAACGAAGAACATAATGGCAAACCCCTGCTTTATCACTGAATAATAGAAACCGTCGAAGAAGCGTATTCAGTATTATTGATATTGAGGAGGATAAATGCGCGCAAGGAAAACTGCCAGAGATCTAAAAGTGATAACCAAAAGTTTGTCGCAGATGAAGAATTTATGACAATTGAATCGATGACCAAAACTATGCGCAGAAGAGCCATTTTTTTTTTTTTTTTTAGCGTCAGCGAAATATTTCAGGCGGCGTAACGAATTCTCCCCAAATAGTAGATATCACCTATTATATTTGCCATAACGGCTTAGTTAACTTGTACCAGCTTTCCGTATTCATCTCCCCAGCTGTAATGAATATAAACTAAACGCTTTTACCCAATATATTGCATTGTAAGGTGACATTCAGTATTGTTCAATTTTGCGGCTGCTGTTTTCGGTGCAGGCTGACATCGTGGTTAACATGACTTCGGTGTTAAAGACCAAATGAAAGTGATTGACCGTTCTTTCTAAATTTAAGCGATCGACGTATTTGTCGAGAATAAATATTTCCGCATATTTCTTCATCTGGCATTAAATAATGGAAAAGCTGTTTGGTATGTTGATCGAAGAAAAGAGCTCGACGAATACTTATTATAAACGTTCTCTTGTTATTAGAAGATGAACAAAAAATTCTAAACGTGAATAATATTGAGTACTTAACCGCATAATAAGTTGACCGGTAAATTGAACAAGGCGATAAGAGAATGAAATTTGGTCAGAAGGAAGAGCATTCTATAGACAGAGTGCTTTTGTTTGTAAATATTTCTTGTTATTGAACAATTGAAGCATTGAGGGGAGTAACATTTGGTCGAAGAGAACATTTGCTATCTCGACTGTTCACGCTAATTAGTGATCGAAAGAGAACATTTTAATATTCATTACCAGTACTGTTCACATAATGGTTATGCTTGATGATCGAACAATTCTAAACGATGAGGCTTCACCAGCGAGGGCGCTTTCTGGGTTGCTCTGAACGTGACGAAGATAATCTCAAACGCAGTTTAAATTCGGCATTCCTGTTGTTCATTGGCTGGTGAAGGAGAAATGTTCCTCGTGGTGAAAGACCGGCAATTAAGTGAGTGTTTCGAAGTGAGCCAAGGATATGACCGATACTGTCTGGCGCGACTGGTTAACTAAGACTGACGAACTGAATTTTGGTAACTCGTGGAAAGAGCTGGAAAATTGGTTTATTTTGTTGAAATGAATGCTTGGTATCACTATTGTTGCCAACATATTGTCAATTTAGTGCGACATTACAATGAGTACCTTCGAACCACTGTGACGACCAATGCGACTTATTCATTTATGCAATTTCGTACTGCCGATGGAACAAGCGACAATGACTATGATGTGAGACGTGACTAGAATGCAGGAGGCTTCCTTTTTTGAGTGCCCTCGTCGGTGCATTTCATAAAATCTTCTGCTTATCACTAAATGTTTGCATCTTGTTTAAATCTTCGTTCTTTCAGGTGCTGGTGATCGTGAACACCAAACGCTCGCGTGATTGGCATACCGTATCGTTGCTCAATATGTTTCTGTGATGACAAAATAACTACGAATAATTATTCAGGAAACTTTAATTTTCAACGCCCGTTATTGTGAAGTTTTGAATAACCAAAAAAATGAAATAAAATACTGTGCGCAGTCAGGTAGTATATGCTGACTCATCGAGGCAGTGAAAATTATTATGGTGACACCGTATTAATAAATGACAGCCACTTGTTTGATTGAAATTAACATTGATATCAAAGAGACTTTCCTTGTTGGTCACTTTTGCTGGTTATCATTTTCAGTACAGGAAAATAACTTTAAGAACGATATCAACTTTTACTAAAGCCTATTTCGATTATAAATTCTTTTTCTTGAGTAGAGGCTGGGGTGTGTGGACAAAATTCGAAAACAGTAAAAAAAACTAATGACAACATCTGGCGTTTTTTTCATGAAGAGCAAAATAAAAAACCTCGAATGACGTAAATGAACGTTCTAAGAACTGCAACAGTGAACATGCCTAAGCATTTTTTTATTTTCTTGGTGATATTCGGTACAGGCCTGAGCCGTTGTGGAGATGGATTCATACAAATGCAATAACACGCTGCAACAATGGTGTAGTGTTGTTCTTATAAGCTCATTTTAGCAAACCGCAGTTATTTTGAATCTGTATGCCTCTGGCTGTTTGTGATTTATGCACATATTTCATGGCGTTTGTCGCATAACCGTTTTCGAATGGCGTATGCTAATGAAGCGGTGTTTCGGCTATCTCTTATTAGAACGTGTAAACTCACGCCTCTGACTTCGTGCGTCATCCTTCGGTTATAAAGGGTGCCAAGAACTTTGAGCACATATGGCGCGGGGTTATAAGAAATGGACTGACCGTTCAGAATTTGAACATTTTCCTTTATGTCATTACGGCTGCAATTTCAAAATCAATAGTATTTCGACACAATCCAGCTTTCTGTTATTTTATTTTTGTTCTGTATTTAGTGTAAGCTTTGCCTTTAATAAACCAGGCAATTAATCTGCAATGCTACATATTAAGACAAAATAAAGCATTATTCCAGATAAAATCTATATAATTTAATGACATAATTTGAATAAGTATCCGCATTTTCATTAGCTTCGATAAAATGAGCCAACATAAAAAGTTTCGTGGTTTGCTTTCTTCCGTGTTACGCGGCAGTACCTTCCTGCGCCAAAATGATTTGAAATGTCGCGACAATTCTAATGGTATGTGCTGTGAGTACTAAAATGAGGGCATTCTTTGAACTATATTTTCTGTTTGTAATTCTTGAAACTCTAAACCACTTTCTGCAATTTGGTAGAATCTTTCTTCTTCAGACTGTCGTTAATTGTTGGATGTATATTTTAACTTGAAGCCATGAGCAATATGAGGCCGTGAAATATTATACAGAGACCACGACACAACATACGCTCCTCTGATGATTCAGAAACACTATTGTTAGCGACATTCCGACTGATCCCGACAATTCTTTCCCGCTATCCCGTGAAGGCGTTCGACCTAAGAGGAAGATGGCATCTGAGTCGGTCAATCATTCGCTATTGACACACCAAAGGCAATGATAACTATCACAACAAACGAATTACTTAAAATCGGCGGCAAAAACGCCGAAACAAGCGCAACCATAAACTACAGCATCATGACTGAGATCAAGGGGCTGACCGAGGCTGTTTTTTTCATTTTCGATTGTCGGAACACTTTATTGGTGGCTCGTTTTTTGCAGCTATTACCGATTTTTGGGTTCGAAGGTTATAGTTCAATCGCGGGCCAATGAGCGTGCGCTCGCGGTTTATGTTGTCGGTGTTGATTGACAGCAAAAATATTTTTAATAAATGCTAACAAACGGAACTATGCAGGCATAGTTTTTTATTGTAAACGAACAAACAACCTAATGCGGCTCACGAAACTATCACCAGCGACTGGTCTACAGCACAGCGAATAGCAAGAACTTTGTTTGCAATGCCACTTGTTGACGGTAATTACTCATTCATTGTATATTATTATTATTAATGAAATTCCTGACCGCAGGCGTTGGCAAAAGGCGAGAGCCTGTTTT